>WHPZ01580294.1:5590-36473 GCA_016617965.1 Macrosiphum rosae
TCGTGATTTTTCCATATTTTGTCAATTTTTGAACTTTAAATGCTTATAAAAAAAAACTGTGACTAAGGATTTTTAATATTTTTCAAATGCCATTGTAACAATATAGCAGGAGCCTTGTATTAAATTTTCAAGCTTTTTTAACCAACAAATAACATTTTATTAATATTTTTAGAAAAAAAAATTTAAAAAAATGGAAAATGAAAATGTACCTCAACAGTTCAAAATAAATCAAAACATTTTGAAAATGTTATCGTGTATAGAAAATGCTTATATAAACATTCAGTCAAAATTGCATGTACCTACGGTCATTTGTTTAAGAGTTGCACCAAAAACCAAAATCAATTTTTTCTAAAACAGATTTTAGTGTAAAAATTCCCGTTTTTCCTTATTTTTTATTTTGTTTTTCACGCCGCTTTTGAAAACTAAGGAAAACTGGGAAATTTTCACTTTTGACGCCCCAAAGTACCAACTAGATTCACTTTCCTATCAGAAAAGCCACTGTTGAAGAATCCGTGCTTGATGTGGCATCATAAATCATAATATTTATAAAATTTATCATTATCATTACAATTAATTATTTTGTTCTAATAATACATAAACATAATAGGACCTACCTGATGCCAATTGCCCTAGAATTTTATTACCTACTGATAAGGTGATAAATGGAGAAACATAACTTTATATAGGTATATGTAACCATATATAAAATTTATAAAATATAAACTAAAAAAAAAAATTAAAAAAAAACACATATCATTGTTCAGAATCTAAAACGGCCATGATGTGTTCAAAGTATAAAACTAAAAAATAGTTAATAATCTTATAATAACTAAAGTATCTATATATTATATTTAAAATTTGGATGCATCTGTACGAGTTTATGTATAACTGTATAAGGTCTAAGGAGTATCAAAACAGATTCAGTGAACTAGCTAAAATATATTATACAGGAAGAGAACAATTCTCTTCCTATAAAATAATTATTATCCCATGAGATATTATCGACATTGAATATTGCTATTTTACAAACATTTGTATCTAAATATTAAATATATTATATTTATCTTAATGTCAACATTTCATTTTTGATTATGATTTTTAATGACGAGAGAACGGACGCTCTCGCCCCATGGTTCATTTTGAACTTTGATTTTCTGCTAGGACTCTATAGTCCCTGCAGGCTATGACTATTAAAGTCTATAGTAACCCCCATGGGCGACATATTGCTCACACGGTACTTCGTTCTCTCGGGTGGGCTATATTTTATGTATTATAATATGCGTACAACAATTTTGTACTGTCGGCGTTTTTTGCCTCTAAACCCCAACGCAAAGGGTATAGGGCATAATATTATAGGTTATATATCTGTCGGCATAAATAATTATACGAGCGGGCAGACTGCCGCGGTCGTGTCCAGAATTCACGATCGTTTTACTCAGCAGATCGTCGTCGGGCCTCGTCATTCCGTCCGTGTACATGTACAATAATATAATATAATAGGTAGGTTATATACATAATGTACAATATCGTATATATTATATACATTATTGAGCGTTCTGCGTGTGAGACATCACACCGTATAATAATATAGCTGACAAACCTCTCGGTGTGACGTCCTCTTAAGCGGTGAGAATCGATCGTCTGCGTTGGAGTATACAATATAATAATCGCCTGCATATTATAAAAACGACCCGACAGTCGCACCGAACATATATGTATATATATATATATTCTCATTATGTATATACGGCGAGTATATATATATATATATACATATAGTGTCTGCAATGCATCGTGTGTATGTGCAGGAATACACGCGCTCAGCGTTCATTGTCGAAACCCGCAGGTATCGGACGACATATTATTATTGTATAATGTATATTAGAAACGGGATCAAAGCAAACACCATTAGCCTGCACCTCCCGCGGACAACCCCGAAACGCGTCTGAAAGGACCGAGCACAATATTGTTTACGGAGTAATTTTTCTTCCTCGTTCTGATGTTGATGCAATAATAATATCATTATATTATGCTATTATAATATATATTATAGGATGCCGATCAACTGCGATTATATTTTGATATTGTTATATTGGTTTAGAATTACAATCGTGAAATCACAGTCAGAACAACGGCGGCGGGGAACAAAAAAATCACCCCGCGCGGTAAAAAAATAAACACTATCGTGTGTGTCCAGTGTCCATAACAATTTATTATCTACATCATTAGGCGAGGAAGTTGACTTTAAAGGGGACATGTATTTACCATTTTTAGTATAATATTATCGTTATTTTTTTTCTCTATGTAGTTACACACACAATACAAATAACTGAAGAAAATAAATTATCTTTTAAACGTTATAGGATATCCGCCAGACTGATTTTTTTTTCCTTACAAAGCGCCTATAATAATTCACCCAATGACAACTTAATCCATCATGATATATTTGCTATTTATTTGCACGACATGAAATCGGACAAAAACCTTTACTACCTACGTCAGATCTATGGGCATGCCTACACGGCTAATATACTTTGTTATTATTGCGTACGTCAAACATTATACGATTGATGAAATTTTGGGTAAAATAAATAATAAATCACTATAATAGAGCTCTGAGAGTAGGTGACAAAATGATTTATGCTATATAGGCCACGCTGATTTGTCTCGTATTCGGCAAACGTTTTC
Source organism: Macrosiphum rosae (assembly GCA_016617965.1). Classification (NCBI taxonomy): domain Eukaryota; kingdom Metazoa; phylum Arthropoda; class Insecta; order Hemiptera; family Aphididae; genus Macrosiphum; species Macrosiphum rosae. Next base: position 8,279 of record WHPZ01580294.1, read on the forward strand.
CCATCGGTACTTTTTTCTATTAATTATTATCGAGATGACATTTTGACCGGACGAATGCGTATTCTTGCCTTGCTGTAAAACAGATTTCACACGTATTCGGCAAACGTCTTCCTGTGTGGCTTTTATTCTTCTTCTTTTTTTTACATTAGTAATATTTTTTTGCGGTACTGCAGACATAATATGTTCTGTCGTTTTTGTATTATTAAGAGGATGCCAGTGCACTGTTTATTTTCTCTCTCTGGCTCATGCGCAGCATAGATACAACGCATTCACGCAAAATAATATTTTTATGTTTTGCAGTTATATCTTAAAGTAAAATCACCTACCTATAACAAAAGTTATAGAGAATATAATAACAGCTTGTCTAAAATATTGTCTCAAAACAATTTAATATCCGTTTAAATTTACAACACTAAAATAATAATACAATTTAAAATCGATATGTCAAACCCGTATTCCCTCTATAATTGACAATAAATTGTGAAGATAAAACATAAATCATAAAAAACAAAAACCATAAACACATGAATAATGTTACTGATCTATGTGACTATGTTGCACGTGGCCACGTGGCACGTGGGTCTGAGAGAGAAAACAAATATTGCGGCAACATCCTTAAAGTCTTCACTGGATGATCTGCTCTGATATTTATCTCGACTCCTTTCGCGTTTTATTTGTAAATCTTACTATAATAATTACCTAACAATATATTATAGTTAGTATATAGGGGGCCAATTTCGATTTTAATAATATATTAATATAAAAATTTAAGAACTAATTCGTTAATGGATGGCATAAATTATGAGCGTGATAAATTAAAGTCTGGAAATGCTAAGCACATCTAAGCCCTCCTCCCTAAATGGCTTCTTATATACGAGTGTGATAGTAAAATTAATAAAATAATATATTATGTAATAATATTACCTAACAGTTAGTGAAAACAAAATGATGTTGTCATCTTGTTATAATAATGTATTTAAGTAATTATTATTATGCACTCACATCATCATCATAATATAAAGCTTAAACGTTGTTTCATTTTCACGTTTATATTATGGTTTATTACTTGCTATAGACTATAGTTATAAGTTATAACTTATAAGGTATAACCTACGAATTCATATTATTATTTTGATTAGGTATATAAATACATTTTTACGAATAAAATATCAAAAGTTTTTAGTGCAAATTTGGTTTAATACTAATATGCTTATTTTTATACAATGATTTGAGATTTCAATCTTGTGGCTGCGGTGTCATGAATATTTATAACCGCAGCATTATTTCATATACTTCAGAGCACGTATCGTATGGTTTTATAATGAATTCGAATACATATTATTATCTATTGTAAATTTATTGTAAATATGAAAAGTAAAAGATAATATTAATATATATTATACATTTAATTAAATTATAAAAACTATGTGAAAACACACAAATCCGAGAAACTAAAGATAAATAAAATGTGCATATATGTTTGCTTTTTTAAGCACATCACGAATGCATGTACACACAATATTTAGTACCTACGCATTTTCAGAGAATTGTTGGTGTTCACGAGCCGTACCTACTCGCCGTGGTATACCTAAACCAAAAAAAAAAAAAAAAAATACCACGAGTTATTATGGTCGGATACAGGTCGTCGTGACTCGTGGCTCTCCACCGCGGTATACCTACCTGTAATGATTATAGAAAATCGTACTTATCGAAAATATTAATCAGAAAAATGTTGTTGGCGTGGACCAACGCAGTGAATGATGGTGAAATAGACACCCTGTACACTGTTCGGCGTCGGATCTGGTCTCGAGGCGGTACGCCTCCGACGTGATAATATATAATATACTGTATATACACGCGTATATATTATGATGAATACAACCAGGCACGACAAGACGTATAATATATGATGTATCTCGCGAGAGGCTATACTACGTATATAGTGGTACGACACCCATGCGTACATATATTATTTTGTATTATTATTGTTTTGTTTTTCAGATTTTAGTTTTTAACAATATTCGCCAATATATAGGTATATAATATATATATAGCCGACGGAGACTCCCACGCGCGAGTTGCTATTATAATACAGGGTGATTCACCGAGCATGTCATGATATATGTTCACAGTGACCATTTCTTTCTTTATAATAATAAGAATTTATTCGTATACTGATTTCTGAAATTTATAAGAATACTAATCTTACTTGAGGACCGTACTTCCAATCATTTAAATTTTTATACCATTCAATAGAAGTTTATTTTGACGATAAAAACTTCTTTTTTTTCAAACAAGAACCAAGATTTTATAATTTAAATTATTAAACAGTTGAACATTTTTATGTATCTAAACCAAAGTTTGAAAGAGTATAATATAGTTTCTGAATTATTAATGTATATATACTAATTGTTATGCATGGTTAAATTTAAAATTTATTTAATATTCGATTTAGTATTTACTATAAAGGGAACTCGGCCTTTTTTACAAATCACACAATGTAATGGATTAATTAGGTATTAAAGTTTTCAAATCTTCGCAGTCACCATATTATCTTCCAATCCCATCGATACCTATAATAACTCGCGGACTTTCTATTCTCCGTACGAGTAGGTATATACGAAGTCAAATAATCTCAAAAACTCTTTGAATTTCGATTTAGTCACACGGACGCCTACAAAAAAGTCATCCGATTATGAATTCCCGGGAAAAAGGGGGGGGGATTCTTGTTTTTATAATAAAAAAAAGAAGTAGGAATCGCGAAATGACATCACTCCATATAGACGGTATAAAAAAAAACGATTATGTGAAAATATAATATGGCCCCTTAACTCTTCGTACAGGCGTTCCATATTATCAGGATTCGAATGAAATCGTTGTCAAAGGAGTGAGATGCGTGAATCACCCTGTATAATATATTATGGGTGGTGTATACTGTATAGTAATATAATTATGTACACCGAGGCCAGAATTTTGTACGACGACGTCGTTAATTTGTTATAACAGTCGGTCGTCCGCCCGAAACCCCGCGAAAGAGTGCGGCGGGAAACTTGCGTGCGTGCGAGCACGAAACGCGTACCTATACCTACGCCCGTCGCGAAACGATTAGCTGATAGATAGGCGCCCCCTCCACCCACCCCACTGCACACCCCATGTGGACCACGTCGACGGATTCCGTCAGACCCGTCCGGGTCGTTTATTATAATATATTATCAAGTCGTTTATTTAATAACGTTTTCTCGACGAGCGATTGTTATTATATCATCATCATCATTATAATAATAAAATATAATATATTATTACAATATATTATATTATGCGCACTACATACATAATATTATTATTATAGGTATGCGTGGTATCGCTTAGAACGCCATCGTTTGTAATTATCAATAATGTTCAATAATATTACATATTTTATTAATTATTATTTGTTATATGGCACACCTATTATGATATTGTGGTGGAAACATGAAGATACGGGTACCTGTAAACCTATATCATAATATGCAGGCAATAACCTATGTAATGCTATTAGTGGTATACCACGTCCGAATAATATTAATATGAAAACGACGTTATACCCATGTTATTTAGAACATAATTTAAGAGTATAGGTATATTTATTTAGAAAACTTATGGGTACATATTATTATATACCAATTTATAATAATATGTTACAGTTGTATATAGGTAATACACGTTTAGTTCTTTATTTTATTTGAAATTGAAATATTGCCTTTAATATCACCACAACTATATGATTTCTCTTTCAGATACAAAATATATGGTAGTATATTTTAAACACACTACACAGACGATAAAATAATCATTACCTACTGCCCGTTGTTGGTATATTGAACACCAATAGATAGATAATAAAAATAGTAATAATATATAAAAGAAAAAACAAATTTAATATTTTCAAAAATGTATTCACATGTTTGTACTGTTTGTTAAAATATTAATATTTATACTTATACTTTATACATAGCCACATACCGAAGTATAATACCTATGTGAAATATGTACACGGTGCCCTTAATTGATTTGGGTCAAAGACACCTACCCTTGAGTAAATCTGAACTTTTAAGAATATTAAAATTATAATGGTACTGTATAATAATCAATATTTTTATAATTTATACCATAATATTATGACACTAATTACCAAACATATATACTTATCATAAAATTATTTTTCTGCATTAGCTTAAAATATTATGTAGACGTAACTTGGATATATGAAATAAAATATAGGGCTCAAATTTTTCCCAAATACCTTCTCATCGGTCTACTCTTATAAGGTATTATATCATTATTATTGTTTAAATAATAAAACGTTGATGAGGTGTCAGTAAAGAATTTTATGAATAACAAAAACAAATTTAAAAACGCTATCATTATATTGTAGTAGCTATACATTTATAATACATATATAAAATTATATGATGAGTGTAGAAAAAAAATTATATGCGTATATGTTATAATATTGGTATTTGGTACGCGATGAGGATAGAGCGACTTTGAGGTATAAGTATATAGTCGTAGGTATATATATATATATACTTAAATACCTATAAGGTAAATCTTTCACTTGTGCACAAAACGCTATAGGTATATAGTTATAGAACAGAAAGAATTTAACCGACCTACATAATGCTGCAAAATTACATACCTACTATTCTAACCGTATGGGTTTTTTATACAGCGTGTATAATATATTATACATTGTAATACAATATGATAATAATTATCTCCTTGTCATTTTTTTCTTCTACTACACATATTTATGCTTGGTGGGCAATGCAATTTAATGAAGACTGCGGCGTATATTATAGAGAATGGAGATTAAAATATTATTTAAACGAACGAATCTATAAATCCTCATTATTATTACTATGTATTATTTTAATTGTACTTTTACAATCGAAACGCGACACCTCCTCGGCCCCTTCGTTTATGATATCATTCAAACACATTACACGTGCGTTAGATAATATTATTATTTATATTTATATTCTGCAACCATGACAAAAATTAAATGATTCGAATTTCTTTGTTATTTTATTTCATCTTGTTTCATCTTTCACGTAATGAGTACGACAAAGATAATAAGCCATAAAAGTGAACAACTATATTATTATTATATTATTATTATGCCACTCCGTATAGAATCGTCTACCTCGTTAAATAAATAATTTGTTTGTATTTAAATACAATTAGGTATCGTTGTATCTAAGTATATTATATTGATCAAGAAAAAATTATACCATATCATTTTTATGGATCTATCAATTTAATATTCTAAAATGTATTTATTTTATTTCATAATATTTACTTGCAGCCGTTTGTTGTGCTGTATTAGCTTTATTACTCAAACTGTAGTTAACAAATTAACTTTAGGTATAAAGGTGTAATTTATTATTGTCGTACAATATATAATTACTAAGTATAATCCATATGCGAATAATGTGATAAAATTAAATATATACTTTATTATTATATGATAATTATTTTAATTTAATCCTGTATGTATTATCTTGCTTTGTAGAACGCATTGACGAGCGGAACCAGTGTGAACTAAATACTTACTGCAGTTATTCATATTGAAATGCAGTCCGTTATTATGTTAATTGTTGCAATGAAGAAAAAAATTGTAATTAACAATTTATATGAAATATGATTTTTATATTTAAATATTTATTATTTTTATTTATAAACTTTATATGCATTCATATTATAATAATAGTAATATAATCATTAAGTACTAATGTCTATAAAATATACAAAAATAAGTTAAATATAATTTCGGAGGTACTTAGAATGGGGTCGTCTTGAATGAAATTTGTATCGAAGGAAATTTTAATTTCAAAATGAATTTCAACGATGAACTGCAAAATCATTGAATTCACAGTAATTATTCTAAACTGATTGTGTCTCTGCGTTCAATGACGTAATCCATGCAGTTAAATATATTATGCTGTTAATGTAACAACACAAAATGTGTTATATAAAGTAATTTGATTTACCTACCAACAATAAACCATAATATAACATAGGTATATGGTTAGCGTTTGTGTGATGTTTATAAATGATAATAATATATCAAATGCGTGAACAGCACTAATCGTACAACACCATTCCAGCTCTGTATATCCCCATATGACGAGGCCTCAAAAAATGTCGGTGTGAAATGTCATTGCGTATATACATATTATATTATTATTATATAGTTGCTAAACAATGGCTTGGGTACATATTATTATATAGTATTTTAGACGCGTATAATATTATGGCGGACGATTTTAATTTTTATTAGTTCTGCCGGTAGAAAATATATATATGACACCAAAAGCCGCGTCCAGAGTTGTAATAAATTTAAATGTCGCCGACGTTGTCTCTCTCTCTCTCTCTCTATATTATATATATATATAATTATAAACATACCTACAAACGCGTATTTGTATTATTCTTTGATCGTTATACCGCCTACGGGGCAAGAACTGATTATCGTCGGAAACACGCGCGTCGGGCATTATAATAAATTACGGTGACAAAATGATTTCTTTCGGCCCGGAATCCGGATATTATGTTAGCACTATTTTAATGATATGATGATGATATTGTGTATTTATGTTTATACGTATTATATTTATATGTTTTGATCGATATCCTTATAACATATTTATATACATACGCAGCCGACGCCCGATGCGAGTGTTAAAGTATTATGTCATTTAATATTGGTATAATTAAATAGGTACTATATTAATACTATATAGAAGAACCTTTATTTAAATAATTGTATTTCTCGAATTTTCGATTAAGTTGAATGTTATGACTTACTTATATTTCTGCATAATATGCCGTGATGGTTTAATCCTAATATTAGTATATTATTATAATGTTTTATTGGTAATCATTGGAAGGAATAGTTATAAACAATTAGTTTTGATTGATTTAAATTATTATAATTTAACGAAAAAAAATTTTCAAACCAACATAATAATGAAAGCCGAATAGTGTGAATAATATTTTAAGTTTAGTAAAGAAGGAACAAGCGATGGACGTCGTTTCGGATGATATAATGATAATCGTAATGCAGTAGTTAAATGCTTTACATATTATCAATTTAATATTATAAAAATTGGCTTATGTGTAATAACTAATAACTATATAATATATTAATATGTTATAATAACAGCGGTCTTCGGATAACAATAAATATGAGTATATATATAATTGTCATCGACCAAGTAATTAAAGAATTAAAATAATAAATTGTTGCCGTTTACTATCGCCTTTATAAAATATGCATGTAATAGTACACATTCGACTGTTGCCTAATTATAATTGTTTTTCTTCCTTGTATTGAAAACATTATGTTTCTATATGTCTATTATATTGGCCTCCCGGGAGTAAATCAAAACGTCTAATCTCGCCTGCATTATATATACACATATAACTAATATACGAGCCATTATTATAATATAATACATACCGCCATACCGGAGTCAATATATTTAGTGTAATCTATACAAAAGCTGGTCGTACCTATCTATATCAGCTAGTTTCTTGCTATCTATCGGCGACCCAATAAGTTGTGTTCAATTTTAACTTAAATTAATAAAAATGTATGAGTGTGACTAGTGGGAGGGTCAAAAGCTATAGTGTGCAATGTGCATATATTTTTCCAAACCATATTACATAATATATTAGAATCTATACACATAATAGTAATCTAATAATTGGATGTTAATATGTTATATAGAGTTAGGTATTACAGATTAATAAACACATAATATTATTATGCATTTAATAATTTCTTGTAATGACCTCGGCATCTCGCTATTTATATGATATAATAATATAAAATATTATAATATGTATCCACTACATCTCACATGTATCCTACAGGCAACAGTTCAAATAGGTACTTCAAGTTCTCCATATAAGAGGCTTCTTTGAGAGGGTAGTGAGGTGATCAACCCAGTGCCGTCTTTTCAGTTTTTATTAGACTAGGGCAATTTTTCACTACTTTTCCGACTCAACATTTTTTTCACTCAGATTCTCATAGCATAGTGCCATAGAGGTAAACTGGGGTGGGGGGCATGTGATAAATGGGCCGACTTAATGTTGATGTAAATACTAGACTGGGGAAAATGCCCCAGTTGCCCTCCCCCAAATGACGCCACTGGATCAAATCATCTATAAGTTTTGTTTTGTGCATTAATCATGCAGCTTATGATAGTTATAAATCTGAAGAGTATATAGAGTTGAATATATAACTTGAATAACGTTTTGTATTATAAATAATATACATGTATTGTTATGTAACTCCACGATCCGCCCCCTCACAGTGGCTTACAAATCAAGTTTTTTGCAATTTTATATAATATTAATATTTTTTTAGAGTAAATTAATTAAAAACGTAAGTAATACATTTTTTCAAATTATATTTTTTGGTGGAATTTTCAGACATAGGTAAGTAATTAATATTTATTTATTTATTAACCAAAAAATGTTTACAATTTTTTTCAATAGTTTAATTTTTCATTTGTTAGGTATTTTTGTTATACCTACCTACTCTGTATACCTATGTATATATATTATAACATATATTGCTATCCGGCTAATGAATAGCAATAATAATCTATATTTTTAGATCTCTAAAAATTATCCATAATAATTAAAAACAGTATTCCCGGATAAATAAAATGTTTCTAAGGATTTCAGATGTGTTCACTATCACAAATTGTAATTCGCATTTCACAATAACAGTAAAGTTCTAGAGCGAAAAACAATAAGTATATTATTTATGTGTATAACGATAAATTTGTATAATTTGTTGGCAACCCGATGATGCGATGGTTGGAATAGAAACGCAGGAAAATAGTAAAGTTATAGGTAGTTATAATTATTAGCAAACGGTTTTGTATTGAAATAAATATTTGTATGTAGTTTGAATATCGATAACTTGACCTAAGTTGAGTATACGTAATTACAGTGGCGTAGCCAGGGAGGTGGCTAAAGGGGCTATACCCCCCCCCCCATTGACAGTGTTGACCTTAGAAATGTATCAAAATTAATAAAAAAATAAAAAGTGTCAATAAAAGACATATTGTATTTGTATACTTAGCTCCCCCCCCATACAAAATTCTTGGCAACGCCACTGCTTAATTATATATTAGTATAATACGTTATACGTAAAGTGACCATATATTTTTTTAATCAAAACGGGACAAAAAAAAAAATCATAATTATTTGTTACAAACAAATATTTTTAATTTAATAATGTTATTAGCAAATTTCTGTGGTACTTATAATGTTTTTAAAGGACAAAAAAATTAAATTAACTTACCTATGACACTTATTACCTAACTTATTATAAACAAAATGTTTTCGTGTAATAATTACAAAATTAAATACTTGTATATTTTTCGTTTGAACAAATTTGTTTTAATAAATCTGGCGATGACTTCAGGAACGAGCAAAATTCTGTACAAGACATTTAAAGTTCACTTTTGTTAGCAAAACATACCTAACACACATAAGAAATAAGATATAATAAAAACTATATTTCGTCAACGAACATTTATTTTCATTATTTTTTTTGTCTACTTTTTGAAAACGGGACATTTTAGCGTCCCGAAGATTTCCCAGGGGACAACGGGACAGAGATTCAAAAAACTGACACTAATCTTATTTCAAATATTTGACGATTTCCTACATATTATTATAATTTATATATTGTACTATTTTATCAATCAAAGATTGGTTTTCATGGTGACAAACATATTTTGGTTCAAATGTTAAATAAAATTTTGAAAATAAAGTAATTTGATAATTATACCAAACCTAACACATCACGATTTACCTAATCTTTTAAATGTTTAGTTGGATGATGTCCACATTAAAAATTAACGTTGTTTCTAATTGTTTTCTACATGATAATAGAAATAATAATACAAATAATAAATATTAATGGTTTAAAAGTTTAAAACCCTCTTTTTAGTAAAAATAGTAGATAATAAAAACCTAACCTAGAAAAACTTCTATTTAAAATTATATATTTAAATTAAAAATGTTATTAATGTTTGATATTTCTTCTAATGTATCTATTATACTAAAAATATGAAATTTTTTTAATAAAATATTTGTCAATTTTAAATAATTATATACAAAGTTATGAATAAATATAATATATATATTTTAAAAATAAATTAAAATCCGTTTCCTGTTAATTATTTATTATTTATCATTATCGCTATCTAAAACAGAAAACCGAAATAGCGATGTCCGGATGTCGCAAAATCGAACTGCAGCTTACATTATGTATTTGATACTATGCAAAATATATTAATATATACGTTTTAAAGTTAGTAACTAAATACATACAGGCCTTAATGCCTTATGAATTATGATAAGGGACAGTATAGAATACTAGAATATAAATTTTTGGACTGCTGTACGTGAATATTAATAAAGCCGTTGACTTATCGAATCTGATCATTATAATATAGGAATAAAATATAATCATAATCATATTTTTTCAATTTATATTCCGCCAAACCGCTAAATAGAAATTAAAAAGAAAGTCTTTCACTGTTCTTTAAATATAATAATCAGTAGGAGGCGAACACAACGGTTCTGAGCGAAATTCTGAAACATGGTTAGGTACACACTGCAGCTTAGCAGCTGTCCAGACGCATTAAACGAAAAAGTGTTTTGTTTGTTGGACGATGTAATAATAATAAGATCGGCGGTGGTGTAAATGGGAATATAAAAAAAATATCGCATTTACGAGAGTGCCGACGCACTGCTGCAGGAATACAGAAATTAATACCATACAAAATCAGCTCGGGGCATATAAAGCCATGGCTTAAATGCATTTACCAATTTTTCAAAAAAAAACCATGGAGTGTGCTAATGTAATAAGTAATAACAATAATAAGACCCAAAGGCTAAATAACGAAGTAGGTACGGACGGGAAAGGTTGTAGGTACTCGGACAATCGTATATAGCACAGTAAAATATTATACTAAAATTATTGTTATTATGATATTGACGTTTATGGTTTAGGTATTCTTATTTGTAGCTATAGATACTAGATATTATAATATTTCGTGGTAAAATGCTGAATTCACCGATTTCACTTGAATTCTATACGAACATCTTCGTGTGGGTCTTCTTTTTTGATAAATGGGTTTTAATAGTGACATTTTGGTTCAATGGTTCCTGCAGCGATTTTTGACATTATATAATTCGATTGATGATGCATTGAACTCTCCTGCTTCTGCGAATTCGGCGTCTTATTTTACAGTTTGTATAATATTAAAAATATTACGAGAAGTAATACAACGCATATTATTATGACCAAAAATATTTATAGTATCGGAATATCGTACTTATTTTATAAATGTATAATACAAAGTAGGTATGGACTATAATAATACTTTTTATAATATAAAGGTATAATATATTATGCATCCTACATTCTTACATGATTGTAGGCTGTATCGGTTGCCAAAGACGTTTAAAAACGTAATTACATTTAAAATATGCTATTCCTATAATTGTATAGTTTTAAATTTAAATGTAAGAATATGTGACTGGAAAAAAAGGAAAATATTATATTTTTATTTTTGTCAAATAATTATTGCATTATACGTGCATATTATTTGGTACCTATTGTAGTAAACCCAAAGTACAGTTATTACTTATTAGATTATTTCAATATTATTATAATTATTAGTGTTTAGTATATTATGGTGTACGATCAAATTAGATATTTTATTAAAATATTAAGATATATCAAAGGCTAAACGTATTTTTTCCACCGATGAGTGCGTAATATTATAATCGACAAGCCGAAATATATTGAATATTAGAATAGTAGGCCATAGGTATTATTATTTGCATCACGCCACCATACGTCACTGCTGGGACTCGTAAAAATACGTGTAGAGCATTAGAGCACCTATAGTATATTCAAAAGATAGCCACAGATTTAGACTGACAGCTATTATCCCAATGTAAGACTAATGCTCGTCATGGACTTGGTTACATCACTCATCAGCCACATCGCCACGAGAAATTAGTCATTCCTGGCTCTATAGGAATTATTATAGACGTAGCGGTAGCATGTAGCTATTTTGAATTTTTTAATTTAATTATATAAAGTAACCGGTGTTGTGTTTATTATAAATTACCTATCTTTCTCACAATTATCTAAAGTCGTAACGAACGTGTTACGTCGTTTAAATAATTATATATGTGTGGACGGGCGCTGTGTCCTGCACAGCGATAACTACAGTACGCTTTCGGAGGATATAAAGTTTTTAGTTAATAAAGTTCGAGCCCAGAGCGACAGAGCCCTAACTGTATTGTTACAACAACGGCGATAGTTTATTATTGCAACGACAACTGACAATGCTAACAATTTACTTGAATTAAAAATCAAATATTGCTATGACTTTAAACGTATAAGAACATATATAACGAACAATTATAATTATAATTTTTGCTCGTATCATAGTCGTATTTAATCGCATAATTTATAACGTTCAAATAGGTGTTTAGTATGTACTTCCCGAAAGGGAGATATCAATGAAGTTCGAGCCCTAACAATGATGACGACACGACAGCGACAACAACAATAGTCAGTATAATAAGTATAATATAATGTCAACAGTATGACACCTGCGACGGCTGCGTGTGACAACGATGACAACGATCTCGTATAATATATTATAATATAATAATACGCATAATGTAATCACATATTATTATTATTATTATTAATATTATTCCACAATATACGAACGGCCTGTTATAATAAAAAATATATATAATATGATATTATGCGCGCTTAATAGTAATAATGTGGACAATATTATAGTGCAGGTATGTACATTAGTATTATGTGTATATCGGGGCCGCCGTGTACGATAATAATATTATAATATAAAATATCGGTATCACACGCGGCGTACACGCGCGCACGCGTGCGCCGGAGCGTCGGCGTCGGCGGCGGCGGCGGCGGCATACAGGATCATGATCTGAGGTTGGCACGTATATATGTAGACAAAGTGGTTTCAAAACGACCTCCACCCGTACCAATTGTGTGCGGGTCGGTGTGTGTGTGTGTGTGTGTACTTGCTCGACCGTCGAGAGGAAGAGAAGTGAAGGAGAAAAAAAACGGAAAAAAAAAAGAGCCATCCGAAAACCGGTATGTACCGCCGGACGCGCTTTACAAGTCGACCCGACGCGTATATAATATTATTATATTGTGTATTATAGAGGTACGTCGGTCGTACACAATAATGCGCGTGCGAGCGAGTGTGTCCGCGAGCCGCGTGTCTGAGGCCCGCGTCCGTGTGTGCGCGCGTCCGTGCGTGCGCGAGTACGGGCCGTTGCCCGTGTGTGTATAATATCATACCTGTTGCACATATACATATACACATACACCTGTTGCACACACATATACATACGCATACCCGTCGTATACCGTGTATATATATATATATATATATGCACATACCTAGTTAAAACATTACAGTCATTAGATTCCATATATGCATATTATAATATATATATATATATATCCCGCATGAGCGTGTGTGTGCGTGTGTTATTATAATATATATTATACGTGTACCCACGTTTCGTGATGATGAGTATAATATATAATATTATAATATAATAGGCTTGTGTGTGTACGTGTGTGTGCCGGTGATTTTTCGTCGAAAAAAATCGACGTTATCGCCGTTTTACCCCCCGCCGCCGACGTGGGCATAATATAATATTAAAAATAATAATAATATTAATAATAATAATATATATATAATATAATAATTTTTTTTTCCAGGTAGGTGAGTATGGGCATACGTTGATTATTATTATTATTATTATTATATTATAGGCACCTCTGCGGCTCTGCGCATATTATACACACACACACACACACATAAAACATTATTATTACCATTATGAGTATAATATACGAGCGAAGTATTCAGGGGCGGATCTAAGGGGGTTCAGGAGGGCAGCTGACCCACAGTTAATATTTGCTGATCAAATTGGCCTCTTTTCAGATCTTCCAGGGCAGTTGTACACTTGGACCATAGGCGTGATTAGACTTCATCGGCGGGGGCAGCCTAGCTAATAACCGGCGCTAGATTATTAGTGAACTGAAAAAAGCCCTATACACCCAAAGCCGTATTTTTTTAGCCCCCCTCGGCCCCTCCACAATAAAATATTTATATAATTTAAAAAAGTCTAAATTATCTATTTACAATTATAATCTACAGTAACTTCAGAAATATTATTCATCTACAGCCTTGGATTACACCACCTAGCTACAAATCAAAAATAATACAACAATAATATATCAATAATACCTAGATGCGTACGTACCGTCGTCGTCTGTCTCAAGTCTTTATAGTAGGTTTTTCCGATTTCGTAAGTAAGGAAATTAATCTTTGTAAGTAAATGGTAATTACAACGATACCCACAACAGAATAGAGTTTTAAAAAAAAAAGAAATGTTGTAACCCTTCTGACTTAAAAGATTTCTTATCTTGTTTTAATAAGTGGCCCCTTGAAATATCCTGACCCACAGTTTCCTAACTCTGGATCCGCCACTGGATATATTGTTTTTTCTCGGAAGAAAACACGAAACCTGGTCCGTTGAACTAAAATATTAATATATTAATAATACATTATTTAGCTATACAATAATAATATTAAAATATTATTTTTTTATGTCAAGATTGCACTTTAACAATATTTTACATTTTTACACGGTATTACATGTTATTAGTACTTATTAATATATTATTATTATGCAATGTTGTGCAGAAAACGCATTGCACAGTAGGTACACTATATTATTATATATTTATATTAACAACAATATCCTTGCCTATTATATTAGTGCGTCCCTATGGCTATACAACCATTATATAGGAAGATAAATTGTATATATATACTTATTATACTCAACAAAAACCAAATTGTATATATATATATTATTATTACATCGTTACTCGACACACTTAAATAAACCGCTCAGAGTACCTATGCCTACCGCCTACCTACATAATATTATACGTCCTCTACCTACCTATTTTGTTTTATCTCTATTGTTTCCAGTTGTTCGAACCGTGTGATAAAATTATTGTTTTACTTTTTCTTTTTTTTTATTTGGAGTGTAGTTACACACACCTACCTAATTTGATTTTTTTTTTTGGATATTGAAGCAACAACAACAACGATTATTGGCTTTTGAAATTTAAAGAGTATAATATATAGGTACACAGAAAAACTATATAATGTTACGTTTTACATTTCTATTTTAAAACAATTTCCGCTCTAACATATACGGTATACTATTATACTACAACTTACTGGTATAATAGTAGTAAACAAATATACAATATACATGGTAGGTGCGCGTTATACACTTAATCGAAAAAAGTATATAATAGTTTATAATATTATAATATGTATTATCACATTAATACATTACATCTATAATACATACTATAATACTTGATAGTCGATAAAGAACAATTTAGATATATTGCTCCTATATTCTAACGTTAAAATTAACCCGATGTTTTTCACAAGTAGGTTTAAAAAAGGGATTGCATTTGAAAAAAAAATTCCATTTTATGTTATTTAGTATTTACAATTAAAACGTTACACAAGTTTTGCGTTTATCGTTATTTAGAATAGTGTTAATACCTATCAAATGTATTAATAATAACTAATGCGGTCAGGTAATGGCCCGGATACGGAATGTAATATTATAATCAATTCTAATGTCCGTATGCATGAAATAAATATTTTTACGAAACCAACATAACTTTAAAAAAAATGGATTTTAAATTATTTCGTTATGCGTTATTTGTCGATCAATGAAAATCTACAAATTACGTTTTGTGTTATGTTTTATATAATATATTATATGTCACGCCCGCAACGAAAGTTTGGTTTTCGATAGCGGTCCATTAGTGCTGTGTACGGTAAAGTGGAAATCCCAAAAAGTGCCGAGCGCGCGTATCAAGCGTATCCCCTGCAGCACAACCAGACATTGAAATCTATACCACGGTCCTTACGAAACATAAACTTTGACGCTTAAAATAAATAAAATCGTTTCTTTTATGAAATATGAAATCAGAATTATAGTCTGGTTGCTGCATAGATCCCTACAATAGGTACCTTTATCATGATAGATAAACGCAAAGGCTTGACAAAAAATAGTATGTATAGCTGTGGCTGTGCAGAAAGACAATTTCAGTCTTGGGCGAAATGCTGCCCTCAACTGCGGCTCGTGCAACACACTGACAAAATATAACACTTCCCGCCCTTGCCACACAATATACTATTGTTAATCGTTATGTTTTGTTTTGAGGTTTTTTTTTTCTTATTTTTGTTTATTGCTTTCCGTTACAATTACGTTTACAAATTTCAATGGTTTTTTTTTCTCAAATAGGTATACCGTTATTATAACGTTTGCAAGCCCTGGTTTAAACTTATCAAATAAAGTAATATTTCAAATTATAGTAACTGTAAATCTTATATAAAAATATAATATAAATATCTGATTAGTTTTTAATTTTTATAGCATATTGTAATGAACCTGATCGCATAATTATTAATTATTAATAATCTTACATCTCTATAATATAATGCATTTTATTATTATATCTATAATATTTATTTTTCAAACTATTTTATTAAATCTCGGAATAACTCATTTTATAGGTAGTAGTAATAATATGTAAAAGTAATAATTTAATTTTTATTAATTCTCTAACTTCACCGATTGGAGGATATGATCCTATTAACCTCAGTGGAGAGTTGGGCCAATAGAATATAATATTCTATAATTGAAAGCTAAGAGTTTGTATATTTGAACTCGTAACTGCTCACGGACGAGCGGCTATAATACTGTTCCATAGCAGAACAGTCGTTGCGACTAGAAAACCGTACCTTTGGACGTTATTCAAACTGGATTGATTTCAATAAAAGTTTATCAATATTCGATAGACCCATCGAGATTCGGAGGGTGTTCTTAACCTATTTTTCAACCCATAAATACGATGTTGATGGTTGGTGACGATGTTGATTGGTTCACAAAATTCGAAATTTGTATATATGGTTGCCATTGGTTACAGAAATAAGAACAGAATTTGGTATAGACTAGCCGGTCATGTGTCGCCGTAGGATTTTTTTTTTCAATACAATAAGTTAATATTTAGTTAATTTTTACATATTTTACATTATAATTATTACATTCAATTAATATACAACAAAAATCAATGTTCTTATGTGTGTACCTCATAGACTCAAAATCTACTCGACCTATTTTGATTGACGTTTCAAAGACTGTTCTTGGAAATATCAGGAAAGTTTAGAGATTACAGTTTGACTCCGTTTGAAAATATACCAGGTTCTATGTCTAATCCCCAATGGCCCATATCGGTAAAATTAGTTCACGAACCCCCGGGTACACCGTACACCATTGCTGATTTGCCAAGGTACACTAAAACCGAGATAGGTACACCGATATTGCGTCTTATTTTATGTTTGTGCATTTTTTCAGGACAAAGTCAGGTTATACAGCTATATTATGTATATAAATAAATACAAGTTACTGTGATATTGGTAACTGGTTAGTATATATGAGAAAACACATAATATCAGAAATATGTTTTTAGCATTATTATCAGTAGACATAGCGAAAAATTATTAAATTAAAAACCAACAAAGGACATTTTTAAGAGCATTTCAGAGCCATCATTTTGTTCTATAATCTTGTTAGGGCTGGTTACGTATTTATTCAATAATTGTCAAGCAATTTGAGCATCGATTAATAAACAAGGCCTGTACTTAGCAGTTTAAATTAACTATACGAATAAATCTTTTAAAATTATAGTTCTAAAATCACTTAAGCCTTGAGCTATAATATACAAATACTATATTATAATATACCTACGACTATGTAGGTAACGATCGTAAAGGTGTTTCGTTGTGACGTTGTGTATAAATGTAAAATACTATAAAATAACACTTTTTATTTTACAGATAAAAATGAGACTAATGTTCGTTTAATAGTTCTGAGTATTTTTTCTTTATGAATATTTATCAAGCCTAAGTGTTTTAATAATCGGTTGAATGTTTACAGTTTACACCATACGATTTTTAAAAGTTTTTTTTTCAATAAAAATAAAATCGTGTAACAGATAAAATATAATTGATTTAAAATGTCTCCTCTTTTAATACTCTATTAATCTTTAGGCTATATATATAAATATATAATATACAAAGTACCATGAAAGTACCAATCTGTCGACGCGTATTGCTCAATTGTTATGTGGGATTTTGTCTCTTTTAGAAAATACCAATTCCAATAAATCAAAATGAAACCGCCCATGCGCCGGTGAAAATCAAAAACCAATAAATATTGTAAATTCTCTGTGAAGAGTTGTCTAAAGAAAATGTTTCTAGAGACGGCGACGGTCAATGCGTACGTACCTGTACGACTGTACCTACCTGACAGGTGTGAACTGTTTGACCGCTATTTGAAATATTATACGTTGTATTGTTGTATAGTATATGATCATAAAAACGACTCTTTAATCTTTTACACCCTTTTTGTTGCTATATTACACGCGTTATGCTGACTTTACCCTTTCTATAATTAAAATGTTATTTTTTTTTTTGTATTCTGTTCACTTACACACATGTGTTTCACAGTAAAAACGAAAAAAAAAATTGACGGTCGTTACAGGTACGACACCGCTCATCGTTATGTAGCGTCGTATATTATCGTGTATAGAACGCGGAGGAATTTTTTGCGTGTACCTTATATAATATACGACTACAACTTTTATAATATATAAATGACTTAAATTGTACAAGACTTGAAGTGAAAATTGTTTATGTTTACTTCTGCGTTTTTCGTTATTTTTCATGTCATTGTTGAATGTAAATTTCTCCTATATTTTAATCAGGTAGAAACCCACCTACTCTTAAAAATTCCCTCCTAGCTGCCTCACGCCTGGAATCCAAATATTCTGCGCAACAACTTCTACAGAAATTATATTAATAATTATTATATAGTATGGTCGACAGTCGTAGATTGTTTATTATTTTGGTAAATTATGTACAGTCAATGGTGGTTGGATATAATAATTAATAATAATTATAAATATAATTGTGTAGAGTGGCGTGTATCATAAAAAAAAATTGGTGTTGCTCAAATAATTTTAAGTGAGTTAGGTGCCCCTCATAATAATATTGTAAATTGTCACACCGGCCTATAAAATGTCCTAAATTCCTTCCATCAACACCCACCCGCATTCATATTTAAGGTGTTCTCTGTGTTACACTTGGGCCCTATGTTACACGCCAATGATTATGTAAGATGATGAAATGGAGTCAAACTACGTTGTTTACTTACTAAAAAAAAAACCTACACCAATATAGTATTATGAGTCGATTCTATAAGGTAGTTGTTGTTATTTGATATTTACCTTCATGTATAATAGGTATCGGACGATATTTACTTAAACACAAGAGTTTGTATTTTAAACAAAGATTGAAGTGCCTATTTGTTTAAATATGAGTTAAACTCTATTATGTACTTATTATATATTTATATTATATACATAATAACATAATATTATTATATGTTTGTGGCGGAATAGTAGGTACCTACGCAATTTGAAAAATTGTAAGCACTTTCGCCCACTTGCCCGCCATTTACTGGTATTCGAAACTTTTACGCGATGTAACAATAAAGGTATTTCACGCAAGGTCAGACTAATCGTACGTCGGTATATGCACTCGCTGTGGTTTAGATTTATTGGTACCTATTTTTTTTAATTTGAGCGGGTAGGTTCTCACTTTAAAAATTGACCAATTCCGAAAAGAAATGAAACATAATGCAAGCATGACGGATACGAATTACGAGCGAGCACAAAAGGAAGACCTTCAAAGGTGTTTTTGTCGACGTTTTTACCCTATCGAGAGCCAGGTAACAGGATACCTATATAATTGATATTCGCCTTAGAATCAGGAATAACATATATCTACTGAGATTTTGAACAGAACACGAGGTTTGAATTTCATTACATAGGTATAGGTACCATGATAATATACTTAAGTCGATCTAACAGTGTCTATAAACGCATAGTTAACGTTCTTACGTAACGAAATGACGAATAAACTGCGTACAAAATGTTAAAAAAGCCTGTGGCAAGTACAGTGCGGCGACCAAAGTTCGGCCGGAAAACGAAACTCGGGCGCCAACGGTACATGCAAGTTTTAGCTATGCTTATATGAATATAATATAGATGGTTACTGGTTAGGTATATATTATTCCAACGGCAACGAAGCTTTCTGACGGAACGCGGCGCGGTCGTCGTCACGTTGGCAGTTTTGTCGAAATTCCGGTAGCCACTAGTCCGCCGTCGACGGTCGTGTCGGCCGGCGGCGGGAGCGAGGCGAGCGAGCAACGGCCAACAAGTCGCGTCGTCGACCGACGTCGGCCCGGTATGCCGCGCGGCGCGCGCTCGCCGTTATAATAAAATATTATATTATTATCATCATTATATTATCGTAGCCGCCGATCGTGGTTGGCAACACTGCAACGGGCCGCCGCCGGGCGACACGGTTATTCAGCCGCCGCGGCTATATGGTAAAATATCATTATAAACGTACGTTACACGATAATAATAGTAATAGTAATAATAGTAATAATAATAATAATAATGATAATATTCTTCACGTTCGCGGCTCGCGTGTATACGTGTATAATAATATGACGGCCGCCTCCCCCACCACTCGCCCCCGTTTCATCCCACCGCGCGACCGCCCGCCGACGAAGGCCTTCAATTATTCCCATAAGCTACGCCGCCGCCGACAATGCGGTTTACGGCCGCCGCCACCGCCGCGCCACCATCGGTACGCGAGCCGCGTTTCCGCCAAACCGTCCGCCGCGCCGTGGGGCCGTGCGCCAGTCACGAACAACGTCGGCAATCGTCGACGTCGCACAGTCGCCGTCGCCGCCGCTTCACGCTCGTACGTAATCGCGAACGGGTTGAGATAGAATTTTTCTCGTATCACGTCTTATCGCGGCGTTCGACCCGCGATAAATACCAGAGCGATAACGCGCGTGCGCGCGCCCGCCCGCCCGCTGCCCCATCAGACGGCCGCGATGTATCGCGTCTGAGGGGCCCCGTCCGGACGACAGCCGTGCATGCGACGTCCGTCTGCACGACGACGGACTCGCAGAGTTCTACCACGGCCGCGTGTGCTGTTCACCGGACCGCAGACGCCGCCTCCGCCTCCGCCGCCGCCGCCGAAGAGGACGACGACGACGACGGGCGGAAAGCGCGACCACCACAATGCCGCCTCCCCCACGGACGATTTCGTGACGACGGCAAACGGGTGAGTTTTTCACACTTTCTGAGGTTGTCTTGGACTTTGTACGGGTAACGAGGCGTTATATTGGTGCTATGGGTACAGACGGCTCGGCAATGTTGCTGTGCTGGACCGGTATTCCGTCGGCGTAACACAGGCAGCCGTACTATATGGCCACGGCTACAATTTGCGGCTGCCGTCAGGCATCGTCCGGAGGATCGATTTTGAACTTTCAACTTTTCGCGCCGAAAGTTTTTCGCGCGCTCTCCTTCCCCCCTCCGCCCACTAGACACTACACTTTCTCCGATTCTTTTCCACATAATTTCAATCATCCCGTTCGACTGTACCCTTGGGCCTTGACTGATGCAACTTGTTGATTTACCCCCCCCTTTTTTTTCCGTTTTGGCACTAACACATTGATTGAGCATTGCCAATTATTATACAGGGTGATTCTTTTTTCATGAAAATGAAACACTTATTATTTAAAATAGTATTAGGTATTGTTTTTGAAAATAATTTTTTACGACGTAGTTTCAAGTTGTTAAAAAAATAACGTTTTTATAAAAAAATCATTTTTAAATATTTTTTATCCTTATATTTTTTTAGGTTTTTTACTTTTTTGAATGACAACAAAGTTTCAATTTCATTTTCCAAAGCAGAATATTTTCCTAAGTATTTTGATACATAAAAATCGAATTTAGGACGAGTAGCTTATGAGTTATTAGTATTTAAAATTTCGGTTGGCGGAGTGGAGTGGTACTGGGTTACCCCGCAAAATATGTTTCCACTATTCCGCTTGTCTAAACCTTAAATACTCGTAACTCATAAACTACTCATCCTAAATTCGATTTTTATGTATCAAAATACTTAGAAAAACATTCTGCTTTGGAATATAAAATTAAAACTCTATGTTTCGTTCAAAAAAGTAAAAAATTAGAAAAATACGAGGAAAAATATATAAGGATAAAAAATATTTAAAAATATGATTTTTTAATAAAAACGTTGTTTTTTAACAACTTGTAAAAAAATTAATACCTCTTGAAATAATGAGTGTTTCATGATAAAAGAATCACCTTGTATTTCTCTACTCATCTGTCACTTTCAATTGTTTTGTTTATCAAGCTAGGGGTTCACTGTGTACTGGACAGGAACAGTTTGTAGTTTGGCCAGAGCTTTGAACGAGCTTTTACTAGAGAACTAAATGCTATTGCCCCATCAATTCAAAATTTCAAATCTAGAACCCTTATAGGTACAATTTTTGAAGTTTAAAAAAACTTTTAAAAAGCAAAAAATGTAGGTAGTAGGAACCTATCAGAATATACCTATTGTTTTATTTTGGTAGGTACCTATGTAATTCTGTGAGTGATTCAAAAACAGTACATTTTATTCTGACAATTTTAGTATGTACATGTAGTGGGTACCTTAGTAATACCTAGTCTTTATCAAATATGAAAATATAATATATTAGGTATGTAGTACCTATCCACTTGTTTATACATTTCCCCCATAAAATGTCAAAAGTAGCTACCTAGTTGTAGCTGGTATAGGCAGGTACTCAATAATAACTAAAAGTACTCAATTAGTAGGTAGTAGGTACCACCTATCATTTAAAAATAAAGTTACAGTTATTAAAAATAATATTAATTTCAAAATGTTGTGTTCTTCAAATATTGATTTGTTAATAATTTGATAGGTGCATGAAATGTTTTCTTATCTGAATGAGACCAATATTACCTATATTTTAACTTTCACTTAGGTACCTACATTTTGTTATGTATTAATTATTTTACTCACTGTTACTGACATAATGTTTATAAATGAAAATAGTGTTGTTCTTTAAAATATAAGAATTAAGAGTTCCTTATAATATGTACATATGGCTTATAATTTTCAACTCCAAGAATTAGTGGGTAGAATAACATAAACATGTCAAATTAATATGATAATTTACTGGGTTAGGTATATTAATATTAATAGAATTTCTGGTCTAGTAGATTGTATAATTTCATCATCTAATAATCATTAACAAAACTGGAATATATGTGTATGGTGTATATTATTTTATTTGTAATAAAGACATTTTTATCTTACCTAGTAACGATAAATTGTAGAGCAATTTGAAAGCAATTTGAGTTGAGAGAGTAGGTTTTGTTTTGTCAAATGTACCTATTATAATTAGAACAGAATAATTTTTATTAAAAAAATAATTAGTATTATTTATAATAGATTTATTAGGGAAGGTATAAGTAATTATATATACAATTTTAAATGTTAAATAAAACCTACAACTATTAAATATCACTAAGCTGGTAGGTATTCAAATTAACTAAAGTTACCTAAACTAAATACCAGGTCTACTGAAATTTCATTTGTATTAATTACAGCTTAGACCCTACATTTTATAGGTTTATAAAAAAAAGTATTTTAGTTGATGTAAGTACTACATTGTACTGTCTATATACTTAATATTATTGTAAATCATGAACAATTTAAATGGTCAATTTCACTGCCAGTTTATCATTTTTTCTCAAATGTATCGAGTGTTATTTTCAAGTATACATATTATTTTCATTATTTGGTATAGGTACTTTTTTACAACATTGAACTACCTAGGTATTTCAATTTTAATTTTATAGGTACATTATTATATTATATTTTATGTTAGAAGGTATTCAATAGAATTATCATACTAATAATTTGATCAAATAAATTTATATTTCACTAAATATATATATTTCAAAGTTTATAGGTGTACTCAAGTTTTAATAAGTACATTTTTAGTTTTACAACTCATATTCCATGATTAATATACCCGTATATATATTTAACATTACGTATACATTAGTTTGTGTAGTACTTACTCCTAATTTTTATTCGATTTGGGTACCCGTATATTAAATCTACAAATAGTTGAAATTCAAAAAAGTACCTCCCTACATTAATTTTTATTTTTATTACGAATATCGATAATATGGGATTATTATTATTAAAATAAAAATGGAATTTAAAGAATTTTATAAATATTCATTTTGTTAAATTACTTTTCTGTTCTAGATTTCTGAACTGTTTTTGGGAGTATGGAAGAACAGGAAACTATGAACAAAACATTGCCACTTGCTAAGAAGCAGAAAATTAATGACAGTGAATATCGTTTGGTAGATTTAAACGTAGATACAATTAGTTTAAACTTGACAAAGCATTGTCTGTGTCAATTGCCTGAAACATGCATGCTAAAAGAAGTTTTTAGGGTCTCAAATGTTAGTAGTTGGAGTAAAGAACGACTTTTAAATTTTTTGAGTTCAGCTCGGTTGACCTGTGACATTGCCCTCAAACAACAATCAGAGGGCACTATATGTACTAGCGTTGAGCGGTTAAGTAATTACTTAATTTCTAATAAAACTGGTATAGTAAACGAAGTTGTATCTTTACTTACACGAACAGATCCTTACATATCATACGCAGCTAGTAATGCTTTAGCAGAAATATTTGTGTGTTCGCAAAATAAAATAGACAATGTATGGGTGGAAGAGTTAACAGATTTATTTCTTCGTCGATCTCCTGAAACTTTATGTCCTGTTATATCAGTTTTTAAACGTGTATTGTGTTGGAGAGATTCACAAATGAATGATAATGAAAAAAATATCAAGATGCCTGAAAATTGTGTTAGCAGAAAAGTTATTTTTGAAGATGATGAAATTGAGATGGACGACGAATTTGGAATAAGCTTAGTTAAAACTAAAGTCATCGAAGTTTTACAAACCCAATGGCAATTGATTGTATTGAAATTTATTAGGTACATGTCATCATTTGACCACTGTACAGATCTTAATACTGAACAATTCACTCATAAAATGGGTCATATTGCCATTATAGAATTTATAAAGTTATGGACCTCTATGGTTTCTATTAAAACTAATCTGAACGTTATGAACATTAAATATTTCTATGCAGATTTGGGACAAATGCTTATTCTTTTAAGGCGGCCAAAAGTCCAACCAGTAGTTTGGAAGAATATTATTAACCTTTTCAACGAAAGTTTGTGTTACACCACAACATTGGCTGTACAAGGTACTATGCAAGAAGAACCTTGTATGTTGGCTAGAGAATTAGTCAAGGTTGTGAAAACCAAAAATATGTTGAATAACATGCCATTCCGAAAAGGTCCAGGAGAATTTGGAGGAGGAGAAGAAGATGAAGGCGATAAAAAATTGTTACAAGACACAGTTTTATTAATTTTAAAAGCAGTTGCTACAATCATCAAGGAAACAAGAAATGAATCTTCATCCAGTGATTCTTCGTCTGATGAATCGGAAGATTCTGAAGAAATAGATGCTGAGATGGCAATAATTGAAAGTAGTGTCAATGAAGTATTACGGAAGCTTGACGCATGTGTTAAAAAGTGTATGTCTTATCTACCGGAAACGCAAATTGCACAGTGGATTGTACAGTTATTTTCTGATCGCAACGACGTACTCATTGAGAGTATGATTTGTACTATTGATATTTCACTGGTATTGTGTTATCGTCGTAACTCTTTACCAATGTTGCGTCAAGTGCTAAATCCCACTGCTAGTTTAGTTGAATTTCTACAAACTTTATCTTATAATAATGATTTAAATGAAATTATATTAGATTTATTGTTGGGTAGTGACACTAGTTTTCTGTTGTACATAATGCGAATATTGAAATTCATATGCAATAGGTGGTCAGAGTTTTGTCTTTGTTGTGATACAAAGTTGCAAAGCACAATGGCTACATTAATGGGCTTACAAACAAGTCTAGACCAACTCATTAAAAATAATTTAACTCCTTACAATCTTAATCCTGTATTAAGGTTATTAGTTAAATGTAATAACTTGTATTCAGGTATAGCTGTAATAAATATTTGAATGATTTATGTTAGACTAGTGGCGGCTTGAAGGAAGTATATTTGAATCACTTGGCTTACAAAAATATTAATAGGAGGGGTCCTATTGGTTGGAAAAGGTAGTTCAACTAATGAATAAAGGTTATATAACTACTTACAACCTATTAATTCACTATTTATAGAGCAATGAAAAATGTTTAGGGTGGGCGGTATATAAGTATTAAATGGGAGTCAAGGAAATAAAGTTCAAGCTGCCACTGAAGATTACTAATTTTAATTTAAAAACATATTTTTATTCATTAGACATTTTATTTACCTAATTCAAAGTTTCATATACCAAATTTTAAATTAGATTAAGGACCTGTAAAGTAAAATATACATTATACAGTGTACAGAATTGATTTGCCCAATTTTTATATAAAGAATTGTATGAAATAAAACTAAGCTGTGACCTTTATAACACCTATAAAAATACAATATGGGTAAGCTGTTTGTTACTAATTTTGTATTTATACATATTGAAAGTTCATAACATTAATATATTTTAGATTTAAACAAGTGAATTTTAATTTAAAATTGTAAAATTAAATGTAATTAAATTATTGTTACTAAACTTGTTATATAGTTTAATGTAAGTAGATAATTTTGTCAAGACAATTATTGGTTTTTGTTTGTTTTATTTTTTAGAATATAATTGCTAAATATATCTGTATAGTTAATCACAGCTGTGAATTAAAACATTAATATTTAGATACGTGTTAGGTCTTCCGGTTTAATGTGGTATTTAAATTATTTATTTTATATAGTAAAACGTATATGATAAACATAAAGACTGATACATATGAGCTATTTTTATTTAAGTTAAGTTATAATAATAGGAATGAATATTTTAGCCAAGTTGCCATTGAAGAGAACTTTATTACATAGTTTATTTATTATATATAATTTTTTAGTTTAATCAACTAATTTCATAGTATCTAATAAATTGTAGTTTTTCCTTGTTTTATTCTTTGTTTTTATTATTTTACTAGTTACTGATTAAATCTAATACAATGCTACCTATTGTGAGAGTGATAAATTTAGGTTTTAATTTTGAATTGTACTTATTAATGTTATGTAAAATGTTTTAGTTTTGAAGTTTTATTAATTAACTTGAGAATTATTTGTTTATTAATCTTCTTTTAAAATCTGTTTTAAACTATTATTCTATTATTTTTCTTTTCTTTTCTTTTTTTCTTTGTATCCTTATAGTAATTACCTATCAAATACCAATATTTATTTTTTATATATATATTATTTATGTGTGTACGTATAATGTTTAATTAGCTATAGAGTTTGTATATTATACCAATATGTGATAGTCGATGTGTCCACCATTTATGATATGATGACCCAAAGACAACAAACCAAATAAAATTGTTAGTCGTTACTAAAATTTTTGAGATAAATTATACTAAGAATTAATTTATATAAGATAATATAGATTATAAATTGATAAATATATAAGGCAAAACAGTATTTTATTTGTATAAGCTTACAAATCATACCTTCTATCGTAATACTTAGGATCTAGTTTATTTATAATTGGCACCACTAATAAATGTCCATGTTGTTAGCCCTTAGTTACTTATTATCGTTACCATGCATCAATTTATACCTAAGAGAAATACATTTTTGTTTTCAATATGAACCATATGTACTTAAAACTTACTTCGTCATTTAAGATTTAAGTGTAAACCCATATAATTAAATCAACAAAATAATACAAAACCACACATAAGTGACACAAGTGACATAAGTGATATTATCTATGGTCATAACCAGTTATGCAGTAGCGTAACCAGGGGGTTCTGAGTGTTTAATCTCCCCTTTAACATTCCCCCCCCCC
>WHPZ01580294.1:44530-61960 GCA_016617965.1 Macrosiphum rosae
AATACCTATTATACCTATAAGTATTATCATTATTTTAGTTTGTAATTACATTAGTATAATCAATGGTATAATGTTATAAATCGTAATTAAAATTATCATTATTTAAAATAAATATTAATTTCAGTTCTCATAAAATAGGTGTAGTATAAAATACTGTTCCATCAACCTGCAGAAGAAGGTAGAAATATTTCGCATGAAACACGTCAAGTTATAAATACATCAATAATACTCGACACGATGAAGATATTAGACAACTATATAAAGTGAGAATTGTTCTTAGAAAGACGAGACAAGAGAGTTGAGATCAAACGAAGCCACGAAGGAGATAAAAAAACAATCTTTATACGAAATTGCTTTTATACATTAATTTTGGTCACCTTCATAGTAATGAGTTGCACTTAAAATCCATTTGCATTCCAATTCCAATACCATTTTATCTTCTCTTCTCAGGCATGAAAATACAATCCTTAAGATAAATGGTCGATTCATAGTTAACGATATACCTAATGTTTAATGATATAATATAATCTCAATTTTTCAACTGAAGTGCCAATACATTTTACGTTTGTGTTATTTTTCTTCTAATCGAATTTATAATAAAAATGATTCACAATAGAAGAAGTAAAGTATATTGTAGGTCTGTATATATTCCTTAAATCCCTTTCACTTGACAAAATATTTCTTGACAATACGTCAGTACTATTTTATAACAACAACCAACTAAATTACATTACTATTTATTTTTGCTACTTTATTAAAAAAAAATTTAAAAAATTGAAATACAGTATGTTATTAAATATTATATGCATAGTCCTAAATGTAATAACTATAGGTATGCAAAAATAATATTCTAGAACCAAAATATAATTACATTATAGGTAATTCAAAAAGGATATGTAATTATTTTCTAAAATTAAAATTAAAACTAATCCCTAATGAAAATCAAAATGAGAAATAATTTAATCCTAATTTTAATACAAATCACAATCAAGCAAATATTTTAACCAAAAATACAATTGCAATGACAATACTTCTAAAATTATTTCAAATGTCTGTAAAATTGGCAAAGGGACCTACCAGTGTTTCTAGTATAAAAATAATAAATAATATTAACATACCTATTATTTATTAAAATATAAGTGGGAAAAATTGTGAAAAACTAAACATTAAAAATTTTTATTTGCATATTTTGTTATAATATTTCAATTTTGAAGTGAGTTATTAGTACTTTAAAATTGTAAATTGTTTATACCTACATCATTTAATATTCATAACTCAATTTAAAATTAAAATATAACAAAAAGCTGATGAGATGCCCTAGATAATATTCTTACCTTTAAATTTTATAAGAGGTCAATTCACTCTATTTTAAAATTAACGGGGCTAAACGTGATCTGCTGAGCGTAAAATTTGCAGGTATCTCATACACGTGTAAGACGGAGACAACATATTATGTGGGTGCGACGTCCTCTTAATACTAAAGATGTAATTCAAGATACGTCCACACTACACACACATAAAATGATTTATTTATCTAGTTTATCTTTATTCTAGTTCTAGAAGTCCTAATCGACCTAATATAGATAACTAATTATATAAAGACAGTAACACCACGGTATTATCGGATATAACTACCAATATTATATCAGTACCTGGTAGTTGTAGGTAATAGGTATACGAATATCGAATTAAGGTTTATTATCTGCAGTAAACTTATAAGAACTTTCAATAAATCATGTTCAATTTCTACGGCCCCGTACACTAAACTAATAACACAAGTACAGACCAATAAACTATTAAAACAACGTAACAAGTAACTTACTATATTATGAGATAACAATATTTTAAGCGGTGTAAAATGCCAATAAATAAATAGACATGGATGAGTTGCCGTATCAATGCTGCATCTTTCGAAACTTATATGCGTCTTATATGATATGAGTTTATTTTTTGTACTATACTATTACTATAATAATAATTAATTACCTTAAAATATCAATTTGATGGAATTCTAACAAAATATTATCACATAAATATACCCTATAACCAAGTACCTACAACTGACACATGTGCCAATAATCTTTACATCGCCTTCATCATGGTGAGAAAGTCCGATCACGAATCAATAATGCTTAAAATAACTTTACGTCTGTTATAGACCCCGGCGGTCTCATTTAAATTTTTCTTCAGCCAGTTATAATCAGAACATTTCACGAACTAATGGACTTTGTTGAGAAATAAAAGATCTTTTAATTTTTTTTTTTTAAGATTTAGGTTTTCAAACTATTTATGATAGGCTTCCGTGTTGTCCGACCATTACATTAGTACAATGGTTCTCTTCATGACCGCGACTGTCAAATATTTTATCTACAATTCCCACAACGTAATTTAGTACTTACATTAGTACCCCCTACCCCTCAAATTACTATTCTAAAATATTTACTTAATAACATATTATTACTCTCAATTCAGCCCTTCGGTATTACAGTTTTTGAATCATATATATGTATAAAACCTATGTACAGTGGTGGAAACTAGGGTGGGTCCGTGATAGACTAGATTGGAGCGTTCAATAATAATAATTCTATGGTTTTAAAAATATACTGTACTTTATAATATATTTGGTAGTTTTGAATTTTGAATTTTGTACGAACTACCAGATAATGTGTGTATTAATCGATTAATTATTATTTTACTATACATACTATTGTATTAAGCGTTTAATACAGGTATAATTTTAAAGGATGTAGTAATAAGAAATGTTAGTACATAAAACTAGGTTAAGAAAACAATTATAGGTAACAATAATAAATTAGAATACCA
Source organism: Macrosiphum rosae (assembly GCA_016617965.1). Taxonomy (NCBI): domain Eukaryota; kingdom Metazoa; phylum Arthropoda; class Insecta; order Hemiptera; family Aphididae; genus Macrosiphum; species Macrosiphum rosae. The sequence goes on from WHPZ01580294.1 coordinate 47,354, forward strand.
CAGCCATTCAAATTCTATAAACACTAAACATATTGCATGTAACTAGGTTGGGACAACAATTATATGTAATATAATAACAATTAAGTATAATATTTTAATCATAGCGACAATCGATATTATTCCGATAGTTATTCGATTTTAAGTTTAAGATATAAGGAACATATGTTAAGACAGAAAAGGGGTCAGAGGGTGGTGATCGTGTGACTCGATTATCACTGGGCATCCGAGTATAATAAAGTGCTTTTATTAATATTCGTTTGTTTATTTGTGTACGTCCGTGATCGACGTACCTATACGACAATACTTATTAATTTTTTTTATTATTATGTATATATTTTTTTAATTCATTCTAAAGATCTTCAACATCTGCATTGCCCTGACCAATGGATTGGACCAATACATTGGAGTTGGCCAAAATATTATTATTACATAGAGTGGTTGTGTTCAAAGGACGTAACCTGTCACGAATTAGAACTCAACTGCAATCATACGATGTCCTCCCTCAATATTTACTGGCAAAATAGTAAGTACAACACCCCTCCCCCTGATTTAGCGTTAAGCGTGTACGTCATCATTGTGTATTGATTAGACTATACACGACGTAATAGATTTATTATGGGTAGTTAATAGTATTAGTAGCACGTATATATTGTTATTATGCGTTTAAGTTTTTAACACAATGTACGTTTGTACAAAAATATCACAAACAATGATGTAAATTATATTATTATGTATTTCGATTTCACTACCGTGTACCGGAATATCCTGATTAGGGTGACTAGTCCTTCAAAACTCGCCAAAGTGTTTCGAGGAATCCATTGAATTCCACGTCCACGTTTTTGGAACACGAGCGAATAACAAACGTGCCCTATATCTCCTCCCCAACTATACCAAACGCATATTATATTATTATACACATTATACACTATGCATATTGTATATGACTGTCGTTTCGACTCTGCTAGACGACGCATAATTTAGGTACTTTTACTAAACAGCAGTACCAAACATATTGTAATGTATATTATATAGTCGTCGTTGTTTTCACCGAATTTTAAACCATCCTCTCGTCCCCGCGAAATTACTGTCAGACCGTAATCGTCGATCCGTTGATGTTCATCGTACGCGTATGATGTATACGTGTAATACATCACACACGAGACCGCCGCAGGATAGGACACATTATGATTATGATGGACGGGAGGCGGCACGAAGAGCGTCTCTCATCGCATAGTATATAATATGAATAGCGGGCGTACATCTCGTGATGTACAGGGTACGCGTATATTATGGCGCTTTCCCGAAAACCCCATGGCCCACACATGTGAGTACACGACACACCCACCCCGTATACAAAATACTAACTTGCCTCCCATATAAAACTGCCCTCGTCGGCTGTATTAATGTGCGGGACGCAGTCTGCGCCACCGCCTCTGGTGTGATAAATTACGGTTATTCCCTAGACACATGACGGCAGACTTTCTGTAATTGACCGGCGCGGTGCGGGGATCGGAATATATATAGTATGGGCTTTTGCGCGGGACGAAATAATAATAGTGAAACGTTAGGCTTTGACACCATACCACAACTGCGGTGCACGCTGCATGCGCAGGAACAATGAACTCATATTTTTCTTTCTTCTTTATATCATAATAATATAATATTTCGTATTAAATCTGGATATCGATATTATATATATTATTAATATGAACTAAACCACCACCTGTCACTAGAGTGTTATTACTTATTATGTTATAGTATGCACCTATATACGTATAATGTCGAAAATTGAAATCCACGAAATACGAACAGACATTTCTACCGCAGCTGCGACACGGCACAGGAAGAGAAATAATAATAATAATACCGGTGAGTGTGTATAATAATATGTACATGAATTGTAATTAATACGCTACAGAGTCGAGCGACGGGACATAGGTGTAGTCGTGTAAACGACGTACTACAGCGCATTCGCCTGTTTCGAAATGATACCCGAGATCATACATAATTCGGATTTCCGGCCACCATCCGATCGAGAATCCCGGAAGCTTTGCGCCGCCGAAACTAGATGCTGTTGCATACGGAGACTTAGGTATAGATACTGTGAATTTATGATTTCGCTTCTGTTCCGTGCTGTTGGACCAAACCATATGATAATAGTATTCAATATTGTTATTATAATATCATATATTTATACCTATTATTAATGTTACTGCGTTGGTGTCGGACGACGCTTTACCCCATATTATTATTATTATATTTGCCAGATTGTCAAGAGACATCAACGTTCACTTACTCGCGCAGTCCGCTCCTATACCGGATGATTTCAATGTCGTTCTGTCGTTTATAATTATTGTTATTATACTACTATAATATTATGTCTAATAATTATTATTATTGTTTGAATGAAAATGTATGATCCCCGGTCGGTCGTGACGAGATTCATTTTTTTTATTACAGCAATATTCGGATTTAATTAAACGGCCAAAAGACAATAGCCCCGAAATATATTTTCTAAACAATCAAACATTTGTTTCTAAAGGATTTATTTTTCATTAAGATTTTATTAAACTGATATACAGTTTGTCGGGACAATAGTAAATAGAATAATAATATAATAGTAATAATTATCAACCATAATTCAGGAATTATTTCGGTAGTCTGTTTTGTGTCGTTAACTTCATTTAATTGGCTGTATAATTAAATCGGAACGTGCGGAACGTGTAGAGGTGTAGTCTCAGAGTTTTATTTAGATATGCTTAACACACAATGATTAATATCCATCAGCGTCTTCAGCGAACACCGTGTGTATGGTTCTAACTGTTCTAAGCGAACGACAGTACGACCCTATAATATATTAATATAATAATATGATGTCCTATACTCCTGTTACAACAACTCTCAGGCAAAGGTCAGTCATTAAATGTAACGAACGCGGCACATTAGCTTATGGCAAGTCTCGTTTGATATAAATACCACTATAATTCAAAATATCAACTTTTAAATAGACGCAAGTACAAGACGTACAAGACGTATATAATATTTTATTCTCAGCGCGGCGTCTGCATTATGATATACTTTGATATAATTCTTCCGCACACGCAAGACCGCATCCGGATGAAAATAAATCTAAGGCAATTATTTCATAATTTACATTTATCAAAAAACTATAATCGTCGAAGAGTGAATCCCACCAAACGACTGGTGGCCGGTGGGTATAAACAATTATTTAACGTTCGAGATCTTATTAAAAGCGTTACGTTCCGATGGAAAACATATAATAAAATATCGCCCATACACTCGGAGAGAAGGCAACGCCGTAGTTACGAGTATATCTCGAAACTCCTCGTTTCATACGTGATATATATTATATTTAACCAAATGGGTCTAAAAGAATTCGGCGGGAAAAGACTTAATTCGATATCTTTGTTTTGAGCAGACCCTATATTTCACATTGATTGATTATAGCAAATAATGTTCGACTACAGCAATACAGGCGTTTGCTTTCAGACGCGGCAGCTGCACCGAGTAGAGCTGTAGATTAAAATGGACTGAGGACCAACAGTTATTAATGTTTTTTTAGAGACGGCGACATTTTAAAGACAACCGATTGTGGTTTCATCCGTATGGTGAAAGGTTAATTGAAGATAAAAGAATCCGACATGCCTTATTTTTATGTGTCAAGCCGAGAGACATTAGACACGTGCTTGGCCAATGACCGTCCCGTCGAGTGTCTATAATATTATGATTCACGATTGTATCGTTTTCTCATTCAATAGTACAATATATTCTATTCTAATACAATATTATGAATTATGATCCCGCCCATCTGAATGTCCAAAAGCACACAACTATGATAAATAAAAATAAAATCTCAATTTAAGGGTTACTATCATATTATATATATTATATATTATAAACCAATATTTCGCTTTAGCGTTTAGTTATAGAAATATTTAATATAATAAATAAAATATGTTATAGAATGGTAATGAGTATTTACCAACATATTAGTTTATTTAAACATAACTACATTTGAAAAGTCAAAATAAACTTACAATTAATACATGCCACAAATAAATATAAATTTATAATTCTATAACTAAAAATATTCACAGGAATAAAAATTAAAAAAAAACAATTCTTAAACAGTTGTCCTGGCATAACAAATAAATAGGGACAGTTTTACTAGGTTAATTTTATTTAAATGAAGTATTCTAAAATCACAAATACATAGAATCACAATGATTTTGATGATGTTAGATTGTAAAGACCTTCAACGATCCGATTTATAATTTAATACATTTTTTAAAAATACTACTCCGAGTTGCGTCGTACATTTAACTTAACAATATCGTATTATAATATATATTATATTAGATATTATCTCATAAGTCATAATTAATATGCTACTGACACTAGACATAATATTATTACATGCAAATATTATATGCTCAGAAATATCATATTTGCAAAATAAGTTTACAGATTTTAAATTTAGACTTCATAAATCAAATGTATATCATACTTTGGTATAATTCTGATGCGTTAAAAAGAAGTATGCAAAATCATCAACATCCGAGTTCTAGTTATATATATATAATAATAATATTGTTTAGTTTTTTAATTATTCAGTTTTAGTCATAGATACCACAGAGGTATATTAAGGTATAGGAACAAATGTTTAAATGTGGTCCAAGTAAAAATACTAAATACTAGACCCGATATTAGATTTAAACAACATATCCCTAACAAAATAAAAATAAAACCAAAATGTAATCTATGAGAAAATCTGTTTCAATACTGTTCAGGAGGAAAAAAGTTTCTCACGGGAAACTATGCTCAATGTTACGGTATTGTCAGTGGATGTTGAAAATGACCATGTTTGGATTCGATGATACACCGCCATTTCTGCGATGTTTTATAGCTGTTGAACGAGAGATGTGTATAAATTTAACAAACGGCATTTTGTTTACATCTAATTAACCGATAACGTATGGAGATAAAGCTAAAAGCGAAACAGCAATAATAAGGAAGTCTAATGTAAGACGTCTAAGTAGCAAATCATTGTTTAATTAAATCGCTGATAAATGCTAATTGCTAGACATTTTTTCCGAGAAGTTTTGAATTTATAGTCCACCGAGAACGGATGTCTTAATCAAAAAATATTAGGTAGGTATTAATAAAAACCATTATTTCAATCGAATGTAGTAACAATACTAATTAACTGTACTTAGATCTGCAGGAAAACAACAACTACCTATTCATTTTTAAAAACACGATTTGATACATTCAAACTTAAATCGTTTTTAAAAATACCTGTATTTGTAGCCTACAGGAGTATAATAAAATATAACATAATCTGATGCAATTATAATATTATGCAGGTTTTAAACAAAAATTCATGAAAAATAAGACGACTTAAATAAATAAAAAAAAATGTTTAAGATACTCTTGAATATGACTATACTAGTAAGTGCCTATACATTATTATAACTTGTAAGTAAATTTATAACGAACATATTAATTATATTTTTATTTGCATTGAGTTTATAATAATATACAATAGTATAAAATATATTATACAACATAGCCCCGACCTAATTTATAAGCATTAAACAGTCTTGAATTAATTAATGTTTATAATATACCTATATTATATAGTAATGTCTGCAACTTGCAATGCCCACAATAAAGTTGATGGTTGAATCACAGCATTAAAAATATGTAATAAATACTTACATTCGTCTATTTATTTTTATTTCATTAGTAATTTATTTTATTAGGCATGTTAGTAGCACGGGATTTGTTGCTTTGGCAACTGAAATTTAATGACTAACGGTGGTCCATATTTTATCAAATAATAATTCACAAACGCAATTTGTTATTAAATCCCGATAACATAATAATTAATAGGTAGGTATACCTACTACAACTGTACTAGTAATTGTCATTCGTGTTTGGCGAGTAATTATGTCTTAATTAAGTGATATCATATATCATTTGTTTATAAGTAAGATAATATTACTCGAAGTATTATATAGAATTCTTAAAATTATTTCAAAAGTGGAGTTAATATTTTTTTTAGAGTTTTACTAAAACTCAACTAGAACTTTCACAAAGAAAATTAAAGCCATTTCATTATGAGTTTCTGTAAGATCACTAAATTAAAAAATTTTCCTTAACAATGCGTTATTCAGAGTTCTTTACAACCCTTTATTAGAACAATACGGATTAAGAAAAATTGTGTTTCATTTTGAACTTTGAGTAGAATAATTATAATAATAATTAATAATATAAAGTTACGTTGTAACAACGATGTTTAGGTACTTGACACTTTTAGAACTTATTAAATATTAGAAATATAACCGTGTAATGAATTATGAAACAGAGTTCAAACTTCGAAAAAAAATTATGTAGGAAATTCTGAACTGAATATTTGATAACGCAGGTATACAGAGCTAAAAAATTATCATCTTTACACGTATAATATGTATGGGGATGCTGCAGCACAAAGGGAAGCATCACATCAGAACTCTGTAAGTAGGTACCTAATCTAAATAATAAAAAATATCGGTTTTTTTCCAATCTCACTTATAAAGTATAGAACTTTAATAGCTGGGCGGTTCTCGAGACATTTAAGTATATGCACTGATAAATTATATTTTTAAACGACGACGTGACCTACCTATGTATATACTATATACACTACAAAATGTATAATATATAAATTACAGGTGTATATAAGTGCATTCGTATTATAATATATTATTATTACGTTTTCGAAGTGTTGGTATAAGGCAGTAGCGGCTATTAATAATTTCGTCTTCTATAGGCGCATTTGTTAAGGATTCCACATTTTATTATATTATGTTGTTCACTCGTTTTAACTCCCATAGAATATGAACGAGATACACACATATATATACCTACATTTGAAAGTACTATAATATGTATACGTTCAATTCATTCAGTGTTTTACCCCCTGGGTTGCTTGGCGGGTTACAAATTGGATGATGACATTTTGGCCTGTACTATAGCTCTGTACAAAACACGTGATGTTATTTTTCAAAGTCACGGACCGTGGATATCAGTTTCACGTATGACTAACAAACCAAACAATATGTATTTACGATACATATTTTGGTACCACTCAAATATTTATGAATTTATGATACAATAATGTCGAATTTACCCCGTGAAATAACTTGGAATACTCCATTGTATTTGAGAACCGAAGGACCTCATTCAGTAATATTATAAAGTTCATTGTTGATTCATAGCGACAGTAATAATATACTACTCAATACAGTCAATTAGTCAAATTAAAAACATTATAGGTATAATTATCGGGTTGTGGTCAATTTATTAACAGTGTCTATTTATTTTCTACTTTCGACAAAAGTATTTAGATTTAAAGTATAAAAATAACTCCATTATTTTCCTTATTACATGGAAAAATAATATTAGTTTTAAAATGTATTTACTATATTTTGAGACGACACTCGACATTTGAAATCCTAAGCTCGAGGGTATATAATAGTTATAATCGGATTCTCATGATAAAATACCATTGTATAATGAACCCAACAAAAACATAATATATACTAAAGGTAGGTAAATAGAAAAATATAAACTTTTCAATGTTTATACTCAAAACGAGTACCTGCAATATTTAAAAGTTCTTTTGGGACTGGGGATGGCCTCACACATGACACTTATATCTTAAGCATTTGATATTGATTAAATTACAATAATAACAATACCTTAAATGCGAGAAACCTAAATATTTTTCTTGGACAGGCACGTATTGGTTCTATAGCAGTAAATATTTTTAGAGCTTCCACCCTTGACATTTAAAAAAAAAATTATTTAACGATAACGGCAATAAAAAATACAGCCAAAAAGTAGCTGTATTTTTGAAGTACTTGTTCGATTCCGCAAAATGTTTATTTTAAATTATTACGACTGTTTTATTAAATGAATTAGTTTTGCTCACTTATGTACAATGATCTGAAAAATAAACTGGATAATATGCTGTATTTATAATTTATGTTAATATTTGGAATTATTTTTACTACCTATGAATTTTTGACTTTATAATATAATATTATGTTTGTATAAATATATATTATAAATGTAGGTATCCATTACGCATATAGCTATCACAAAAACATGCATAAAAGTTTAATGTATTTCAATTTTATTTATTATACATTTAAACCTACGGAAAATAGAATAACTGAAAACAAAAACCATGCGTCTGATTAAATATGTTGTCATTTTATAGAAAACTGGTATACACGCCTAGGTATATTATATAAAGCCATACGACAAAAATACAAAAAATGTATAATTTTATTTTATACACGAAATAAAAATATATAAGGTCTAACAACCTTTTTGACGAATAACGTAAAAGAGCATTATATTTTAAACAGGATATACGCGATGATATCCTGATTAGATCCATAACGATTAATACGTGGGTTTTAAAGAAACCAATTCAATATGCGTAGGCTTCGTCTAAAGACATACTAAATATAATATTGTTATCAATCAAACAGTAGCCGTAGTTTAATACCATTAAAACAACACGATATCCTTGAAAGTTTAAATGTTAGTTTCTATGGCAGTACCTACTGGTTTGAAATGTAATTTTCGATTTCTTCAATCGAATTATTAGTTTGCCAAAATTCAGGAGAAATAATTTTTACTCTATTACAATTATAATGTACTTAATAAACCTATTGAAACTTAAGATAAAAGTTCAAAATATTTGTTGATAATATTAATTATTATAAACTTAAAGATCGATTGATTAAATATTATCTCGAATATTATAATGCTTAATGCTATATAAATGTACATTTGTATATACATACATAATATTATGCACTGTATAAAATAAATAATTGCATTTATATTTTGTATCTTTAATATTAGGTAGGTATAGGTACTTAATATCATACAAAATATTATTCCAAGTAAAGAGCTCGGTAAAGAGGTACAAAATTAACTTTGATTATCATTAAAGTATATTACATTTATATTTATATAGGTACGATATATATAGGTATATAATAAATATTATCATATTTTGTCTATTTCTTTAAAATTATAATTATCACATTAGTACATTACTAGTACATACTATTCATACATTTTAATGACATGCAATATTCGTTCACTCCGAACCTAAAGATATGGGAGGAGGATTTTGACTTATAGTTAACGCCTAACGGAGCTGCATAATATTAAATTAATAATCTATCATGTATCCGTAAAAACAAGAACAAACGGCACTAAGACATAGAGAAAATGCCGGATTAAAATTTTAAAAAATAATCGTATTTAGAAACCTCCGATATAAGTACAATAGTATAACGAACATAATACTATTGAATACTTTTATTGTTGCATTCAATAAATAATAATGAAGTATAGTTTAAATAGAAAGCGATTAAACTCAATCAAATAGTACTATAGAAGTGATTCGTGCGAAAATATCGCTATACGATATAATAATATTAATAATATTATAATATATTATTATAATCGGACGCGTAAAGACTTAATCTCAAGCGTAGAGACATGTCGTGACAAGAAATGCAGGTAAAAACAAAACGCCTGGTTGTCGGTTTGACACACACGCCAAACAACAACCATAATATTATAATGACGATAACTATACCGTCTCCCAGGCTGAGCATTTGTTTCCATAAACGGTACATACGTCGCGCGACTTTTCTCAGTATGGAAACACCCGTTTGAAAAAAATATGATAAGAATAAGAACAATGAAGCAAGTCCGGAAAGAGGACGTAGTTGAAAAACACAAGCAATACGATATTATATAACATCAAAGAGATAAAGTGCGCACTATGTGTTTTGGTACTGCGGTGTGGTGTGTCAGAAAAACGTGTTAAGTTTATCTAATATATAGAGATATATTAACCTAATATATAAAAATCTCGTGTCGAGGTATTTTATAATAATATAATATTTTTATACTATTATTATAATGTAATAAATATATAAATATTATAAATATTATGGATAATATGATTTATCTGGCTGTGCAATGAGGCCTAGAAAATTCCGGAGGAGCTAGTGAATAATTTTTTTTTTCGCCGAGTTAGTCTACGGATTGTTGTCAGTGATGATGGTACTGGGAGCGAAAGACAAGGGGATAGACAAGACGCTATAATACGTGCTCTGGATAATTGGCCATCCTCTTTGGTCCGTTGATTGACACGCGCGCGCGCGCCCCCTCGACCACGAGTGGCGTTCCGCACGTCAACATGGTATATTATAGTAGTCGTATAGTATAATATTATATACGCTGTATTATATAGTAGTAGACCACTCTAATAAAAAAATAATAATAATAATATTACACGCCGCCGCCGCCGCTTACAACCGTGAAAACGTTTTTGTCGAGTGTTTACTGAACACTGTTCCTATTACGACGACTACTACAACTCTACCCACCCATGCAGTCGGTGTATAGACTATAGCCTATATGAGGACCTATTGGGCGAAATCCAACGGAAACACAACACACAAACACACGCATGCAGCGAGTGATATTCTAAATTCCAACGAATGTTGGTTTTTTTTTTTAGATAAACAACAGGATGTTCTTAACAAAAAAATACAGTGACGACGACCCTCAGGACATTGTCAGTCGTGCACTCCAGCTCAAATATTATCGATGAATTAACCAGTTTCCCACCGTACTTGGAAAATGTATAGCATAATATACATATATGTGGTAGCTGGTATTATGTTTGCCATCGGACGGTTGATGACAAAAAAAAAAAACTACTTTTATATTTATAATTTTACTGCCTCGTCGACCACTCTGACAAAATATTGTAAAAATTAATTAAAAAAAAAGAAAAGACAATAGCGAAGTTCAGAAGCACTAAACTTCAAAAAAGTGGGTCACGATTTTCCGCTTTTTTATTACTACTATATTATTCCACGTTTGAACATTTTATTATAACTTATAACTTATAACCCTCCTTCATATTATGTACCCACACTGTTTTATTCTGACGATATTTTTAGAAATGCAATTACTTCCGATGGGATTTCGATTTCAGATTTAAATTGTATGCATATTATACACCCTATAACAGGAGGGTCGGTAAAAAACAGCTGTTTTACACATCTAGCTGTCGTTCGGAATTTGAAACGAACGGAATTTTAATCATTTGGAATTCAAATCGGTTTACCATGTACAACAACGTGCGCTATTATAACGATAGTAATATTATAAATTATTTTATATTATATATTGTGCTTTCTTAATATTATCTTGTAACCAACAGTAGTACATTATCTTATAACATTAAGGATAGATTTGAGCACATCAAAAACCTAAATCGGTGTATTATGTTAACTCTTTCTTAAACATAAATACCGTATCGGTATCGCAATGTGTGATAAACACACTGACTTCGGTAAAAGGAAAAACGAACTGGTAAAAAATATAGTGTGCGATGTTGATAGTTTTCAGAAAAATAGCTTTTTTTCGTGTTTCGAGGGGTGAATTTGAAATATGACGTTATTAATTATGGTCGACTCGTCTGCGGCGAGGGGTGAGCGTTCTAGACGGTGAAGGGACATGGTGGAATAAGGGTAGTATGGGTGGCCAGGAAAAACTGGAAAATCTCCGAGAAAAACCCGTTCGGTGAGCGGAATCGATATTTTCCGGCCGCGAGCACACAATTTTCACGTCGCGCCCCACCCGCGCACCCAAAACAAACCACAAACCGTTAATCGCCGGTACAGAAAATATTATATTTATTTCGAGATTTACTTGCAGACAAGTGTTGTTTTAATACAAAATATTATAATAGATGGATCCAGGAAATGTGCAAGTGGACTTACCGATCGTGGCCGAGTGCAGAAGCAGCACCCAAATCGCCACCGCCGCCGTCGTGTTCATCGTGTGAAGGTGTAACTCTGTTGCGATTTCTTCTCACCCGACTTGGTCCCACGGTGCGTGGGCGGGGGGGTTGGAGTGACTCGACTTTGGCGAAACTCCCGTCCCGGCTTTACGCCGGCGGTTTGCGCGGCGCCGGCGGCCGAACGGCCATCATCCAACGGTATACAACGATCAGCGATCTGCGACGATGATTTATCGGGATCGAAAAGAAATGAAGAACGATTGACGGACGACGACCACAACAATGACAATAATAACGATATTAAACGAAGGCGTTATAATCGGGCGGCGAGATGATAAGAGACGGTAAAAAAAAAAAAATTAAAACTAAAACCGATCACCTTTGATTTCTATACAACCGTAATACAGTTAAAAAAACCAATTATAATTAAATCGATAATAATTAATACTTAATAGCAATAAGTAATAACGATGACGACGACGATACGCGTACCTACGATTAGATAAGACTGAAATCAAACGCGCCGCTGACACGCAAACGCCACACGCGGGTCGAGTCTCCCGAAATCAGTTCGATTTTGAAATTGTTAATTTTTTTTTCCTGTATTTTGCCGCTCGACGAATCGCACGCGCGAGCACGCACACACCGGCCGACTTACGGTAGTAGACTGATCTGCGGCGGGCCGGTTACCGGCAGCACTATATAGATATATAATAATAATATGGTAGTGGTAGTAACAGTTGTTGTTATTGTTGTAGTAGTAGTAGTAGTAGTAATAGTTGTGGTAGTGGTGTGCGCGCGAAGAGCACAACTACTATACGTAGAGTCACGCGGGGGAAACGCGCGCGCTAGTCGTCGCGGGGCGAATTACACACTGCCGCCGCTCGCCACCGTCGTCGCCGCCGTCGCCGTCGCCGTAGTCGTCGTCGTCGTCGTCGTCGTCGCCACCGTCGGCACTCGGCGGCCGATACCGCCGCGCCGCCGACGTACAGCGCGACGGCGGTGGTGTGTGCGTTTGTGTGTGTGTGTGTGTGTGTGCGTGTCGGACCAGCCGCCGCCGCCGCCGTCGCTCCCTTCGGAATCACAAGTATTGACCCGAGAGAGTGCGTACGCGACCGACGTACACACGCAAACGAGGCCCGCGGCGCTCTTTTTTTCCATTTCACCCCTCCACCACCATCGGCGCTAACCGCTCGCGGTATACGTGGTGTATGATGTATTTTATATTTTTTTTTTTTTTTTTTTTGTTACCTTTGAGGGTTTCGCTTTTTTTCTCTACACCCCCAAACCGCGCCCACCCCCGCGAGAAGGCCGCGGTCAAGTCACCGGGCGGCGGCCTCCCCACTCGTTCACCTCATCCCGTTCGTATCGTTCGCGATCGTCCTGTACCTATACACGCCATTCCGATCGGTTATATAGGTACTATATAATACCAAATGTCCTACGTGAGAGATCAAACGGTTTCAAAACACAATAATAATATATATATATAATATAATAATATTATAATATTACATATTAGAATATATTCAAATTTTTGAGCACATAATAATGTTACCTCTTTAATACGGATTATGATTTGGTCGAGGCGCGGCGGGGGAGGATGATCGTTACGGGAAAAGTTTTACCGATAAACGCGCTTTGACTTTGAGCGTCAGTGATCTTGAAATAGTTTTATAATATCATCGCAAGTTTATGAAACTATATTACACGGCCATAATATGTACACAAATATATACACATAATAGTTGCACGAAAGTCGAGAGAGATATCGCTGAAATCGCTAATAATATATTACATGGACAGGCACGCCTGTGATGCACTTACGATATTTATATTACTTGCGAAGATAAAACGAACAAGACATATCATACGATGAATCATTTTTTCCCGCTCTATAGCGGATATTTTTTAGGGAAATATTTGGAATAACGTTTGTACAATCAAGTAATGAATAATGATGATGATGATGATACTGCATGAGGTGCCACAATAATCTTGCTATACCTATAACGTGTATTATATACTTAAAAATGATCAGCGTTAACGTTATTGACTGCTATATAAATTGTGTCACGTGTAGTGTGTACTGTGTAGTCATAATACAGAATCATATCGATATAGATATAGATCACTATCCGTGTATCCAACAATATTTTTTTCACGGCGACATACTAAATTTTACTATAATATCATATTTTGAAAATTATTTGTAAATTTTTAAACCGAAAGTACATACTTGAAAAAAAAGTGATCACGCGTTTATTTCGCGTGGAAAAATAAATAAATAATTTACATACCGACAATATTTTATCTTTATGCGCACCAGTATTAATGTCTTATATATAAGTAAACAACTTGTTCCGAAAAAATGAAAAACATAAATTACCTACTTTTTTCTATCAAGAAAGCGGCAAAAACCATTGTTGCATTTCTAAAACGATTCATAAATAATATTTTAGAGAAAGCATTCTGTTTACTAGGTTGGTAATGACTTAAAATTCACAATACCTACCTACCGTTTGGTTGATCTTGTAATATTTATAGAATATAGAATATAACAGCATAAATTGTATTTTAACACTCATTAGTAGGTAACTAGTAAGATGGTCATTGAAAAACTATCAGGTGTACATTAATGGTACAAATTAATTTTCTTTGCCGATTTTTGAGATTTAGAAAAATAT
>WHPZ01580295.1:0-21376 GCA_016617965.1 Macrosiphum rosae
AATAATTACGTCTAAGCCTTTTTTTGCAAAATCAATATTTTCCTTCTCATTTTTCAGACTTAGGACTGTCGATATAATTGTATCAATATTGGTTTTGCTGTTTTTTGTTTTTAATAAAAAAATATATTATTAGCAATTAGTAATAACATGATCTGTATCTGATCTGGTTTAGAACAGGTGCCACCCTAGTCCCTTTTAAATATGCCACCCTACCCCAAGAAAAAGAATGTAGTATTTAATACTAATAAATTTATATAATTATAAACAAATTAGATCAGTTGTAATTATTAACATAACAAGCAATTATAAATTCTAATAAACAATAATACATATTTTTTTTCAATTTCTTACAAAATGTATTTTCCTATTCGCTGTCCTTACGCGCCTTAGTCGTAAATCCGACCCGGCCTGTCATTGAATAAGTCACTTTACTTACATAAGTCTTGAATTTTATAATAAAATCATTTCTGTGCTCATGTATACCTATAGGTGGCGTGCTCTTGTAATAGGAACGTAGACTGTCCCATTCGAACACAATATTTTGCACACCGATGTTTTCATTGTAGAACGATCCTTGTACGTATTTGATGAATAACATACAAGTTTACTGGTGAATATCCAATGTCTAACTTCAAATGCTTGTAAAAAATTAATTTCAATTTCCGGTTAAGTTAGGTTAGGCGGTAAACTTATAAATAGTAAACAATAACTAACACTAATTTACAAAACATATGTTATAAAAATGTCAGCTACGGCAATAATCTAAGGTTTTGATGAATTCAATAATTAACCACTAAATATCCAATATCGTAAACATTTTAAATTTAAACCCACATAAAAAATTAATGTTACTTTCCGGTAAACAATATATGTTTTCTTTACAAGTAAAAACTTGCGTGAAATCTTCTATTAAAATTTTTTTTGTTCGCTATGAAACAGAAAAAGTTTATGAATTTGTAACTAAAAATTATTTACAACATTTTAAAATTTTTTATGGCTATAAAAAGCTCAAAAATAGTAAAAATAGTTTGCAAATGTTATCATGTATCTAACGGTATGAGAATGGTTATTTTAAAATTTGGTAAGAATTTCAATTGCTTACAGTTATTTCTTTTTAAATTACAATAAAATATCAAAAATTAATATATGAAAATTTGATAATATACCGATGAAAATCGGATATCGTAAACATTTAAAACACACACAAATTGTAAATGCACTAGGTAATCAATAACTCGGTCGCCGCTCCGCTCAGAATTAAATATAAAATAATTTATCATAATAATAATATCAAATCACAAAATAAGGCGCTAGAATAGGCAACCAAATGTTAAACTCTGTGCTACTAGTGTAGTCCATATTAAGCTTGCTGTATTCTAATTTCTAATCTAAATTGCAAGGCTTGGCAAGTTAATGATATTTTTTAACTCAGTTAAGTTAAGTTAAACTAAAATCTAAATCAAGTTAATAATTAAAAGTTAATTCAAAATTGAACTAAGTTAAAAGTTTACCAAAATGTAATATTAAATTTTAACTCAAGTTAAGTTACTTGAAAAAAAAATTTCTTGTTTTCATATAGGTAAAATTAAAACAGTCGGTACCTAAAATTGTTCATGTTATTAGACCAAAGAACTATTATTATTTTATTTTCCAAAAGGTTTAGGTAACAGAAGACACATTTATTAGCATAATTTTAAAATGTGTTCCATCAATTTGTATACCTATTACCTACAATAATTATTTAATTATTTTATAATAACAAAATATAAATATTACACTATAGGTTTTATTTTTAGTTATACTATTAAATTGTATAAATATAATAAAATATATTTTATATAGCTAAAAGTCTAAAAGTCTCTTATAGACACATATAGATAGGTAGTTAAATTAAAAAAAAAAAAATAAATTATCTCAAAGCTTCACAGATAATAAAATTTAAAAAATATTATAATATTGTATTATAACATTAAAAACAATATTATCCGATCTGCGTTTTTCTGCTTATTTGTATATATTAAAGTAAATAGAATCTGGGTACTTGTGTTAACACTAAATAGTGATATATACTATACATTTTACACAGTTTGTCCTACACTCATGTTGTATCCCCAAAATAGTTTGATGATTGACCTACAGGCTACAGTCATAAGTACCTACTGTGTACTTTAGCTAACAGCCGACTGGCATACTGTAATACTATGCAATTGCAAAGTGGGCCACTTTATTATGTCACCTCGGCCGGGTTCATACAAAATAATCCATCTTACATAAAATGTTTTCGCAACTTAAATGTGGCACTCCTGGAGAAATATGATATTGCCATAGGACTTTAAGTTATCGAATAAAATAGTGTTTATATTTAAATTTAACAAATGATTATAAATTACAAAATGATAACTGCAGATTTTTTTATTAAAAATTCATCTTCAAAATTATTACGCATTGGTAAATAGTAAATGTTTATCTTATAATGTCATAAAAACTAACACTACTAATAAATAGAAACATATTTTATCGGAATAACAAGTTTGGAAACCAAAATAATGTGGTTTATATGCTTTTAGTAGGGCTGATATTTTCTCTTCAGTATAATGGGCTGAAAGGGTCCCAGTCCGGCTAGCTTTGCACAAACCAGTACCTATAATTTAGAAAAGCTACCAGAATTTAAATTTAAATAAGAATCACATTTTTTTTTATCTGTGCTGAGAATCAAACTTGAGAACTATTTGATGTAATCTTACTAATCTAAGTAGGTATTTAATAAGCCAACCTATGCAGTATGTACGGAAAATTTTAATTGTTCATTTTTACTAAAACGTAATAATCAACAAAATAAAATATCAACAATGATATATTTTTTAAATTTTTTTTTTTGTGTGTCTGTGTATACGAAAAAAAGTCGAAATAATGCTTCGGCTTCAAGAATATGTTCGATTTGAGAGTGAATCTAGTTGGTGCATTTGGAGGTCAAAATTTCCAATTCCCAGTAATTTTTAAAAACGCAGAGAAAAACAAAAAAAAAAAATTAAGGAAAACCTGAAATATGTACACAAAATTGGTTTTCGACAAAATCAATTTTGGTTTTTGGTTTAACTCTAAAATTAATTACTACGGTAATTACAATAAAAAAATTCTCAATATTTTTCTAAAATAGATCTTAGAATGATTATTGGTACCCCATAACCGTTTATAGTCAATTAATTAATGTAAAAAAAATATTGTGTTGTTATGTTCACAATATTTAAAATATTGTAAATAACTAATAATAATAAAAAAATGAATAAAAAAAATAAAATAAATGTAGTCTCTGTGCGACTATAAATATACAGTGTGATCACTACAAGTGAAAACACTCAATAACTCTGTTGACATTTTAGTATAAATTGGATTTCATCTATTTTAGATTCTGATTGATGGTACCTACTAAATATTATTAGAAATATAGGTTGGCACACAATAATATCTACTTAGAATCATATTTTGTATGCAATGCTTGATCATTGAATTCAAATTCAACTCATCCATTATCAGTGACTATAATGTCGTGGAAAACTCGAAAATTATTATTTTACATAGCAACTTTAAAGTCAAATTACGTTTTAATGAACGTTTGAAGTTCAGAATTTTACAAGATTTTATATTCACTCTAACACCACCCATTAAAGTTACCCAGTAAACAGAAATTCAGTAATAAATCATATGGTTTTAGAAGCTAAATACTTAGACATAAAAAATAAAGTCGGATGTGGGCGCAAACCCACGTAGCACACGGGCATTAGCCAATCGACGTTGGCGCGTTGCCTAATGTTGAGTTATTGAACTGTTAAGAAGAGTTAAAAAAATATTAATAAAAAAATATGCTGATAATTTAAATAATTTACAGAGCGGTGAAAGAAGTTATTTTGGTTGAGTTCCCATGGTCCGTGGAGTATCACATGAAAATACGTAGTTTATAGTGAAAAACTCTATACATTTAATTTTGGATATTATCTGGATTTACACAGTGTTTATCAAAAACAAATCATTGTATATTTGCACACAATATTTGTAATAATAAAATTGTTCTACTGAATTTTTTGTTTTTAAAATAATCACTTCATTTATCTTGCAGTTACCGTACCTATTATTTGTATGTACCTACTTACTGTAATGATACATACTGCAGGTTAGCCCAGGCATTTGTTTTTGCTTTATAATTGTGCATACATTTGTATTTTTTGTATAATATTTGTATCCAGGGAAGTACTTATACAAGTTATATTATAATTATGGCTGACAAAGTAAATTATTTTTAACGAAGTTAAAGTATTTCTATTTTTTCACCTTATCAATAACTGTTTATAATCAAATATACCTACTTGTAATAAATTAGTTCATAATACCTATTATATTTTTATAACTAATCCAATGGTTTTCAAAAAATAAGCTTCAACAGAGTTTTTTTACCTGGACCTGATGAATCTACAATTAAACATCGTGTAGGTAAAGGAAATAAAGATTTTGTTTACCTATTTTCAACGGTTTTATTTGAATATTATAATTAATTTTATGATAAAATTTTTTTTTGCTATTATAAACGGGCTTAATTTCCCTCTTTTGACCTGACTAATCACACCACGATTTCACAAAAAAATTGCAACACGATTAGTAGTAAGTACGTTAACTCGCAGTAATTTGAGACCTACTTTATGTATTAGGTGATTCCAGGGTCATTATATGTCACGGTATACTGGTAATCTCATTACCAGATACCAATTTTTAAAACAACAAGTTATACATTTTTACCAAATTACAAAATTTTCTTAATAATGATTTTTTTACCTAATTACTAATTTTTTTAATAATATTTTTTTACCTACTAAATTTGTTTACTAATGATTTTTTTGCAAAAAATTTGAATGATTTTCAAAATATGAAAAAAATAAAAAGAATAACATTTTTGTGAAACTTGACAGCTAACCTCCTCATGATGTTTCTTGGGTTAGGATATATATTATGCTGAATATTTAACTAAATATTGAAAATAGTATAATATAATGACCTACATGGAATCAACTCATACATACCTCTTGATAACCCGGAAATTATTTGAACGGTATTAGTGGTGGTATCAACTCGTTCGTATCCCCGATTGAGCTCCGATACCTTTTTACCTTAATTTAATTTTTTTGTACGACCCACATTTCGAAAATTGACATTTGACAGACGCAGTGGCGTATTTATTGGGGGGGGGGATATAGGGGATAGATCCCCCTTCACCTTTTTGTTGTAAAGTTAAGTTTTCTAATTTTCTGTATTTCTCGATACGATATTACTTTTAAGTACTTCTGTTTTCTAAATGTTCTAGCCATAGTAATTGTACAGCTCTGTTATACTAATTGCCACTAAACGCTCGCGGCATTATATGCGAGTATGCGACTATCGGACAACAAAAACATATACCTCTATGGTAGTATGGTGTACTGCATTTTTTACTTTTCTGAGAATAATTTTTCATGCCTGAGTGTCCATAATAAACCCGATAAACAGTCGGTAAATAAAACAAAATTACCATGAAGACCGTAGATTTACCATAGGGCGTAGGTGTATTTTTAGTGACTGAAGTTACATGATTTAGATGTTTGTTATAAAGAGTTTTATCCAAATATTCATGAACTCTTGAAAATATTTTGTACTTTGCCCGTATCAACTACTATAGATACCTGAACGTTTTACAAGTTTGAAGAGGATTAAGTCTTATCCAATAAATGGTATGACAGAAGTAATTATTTTATCAATTTTCCTATTGAATAATAATTATACATTTTTTAGTAATAAATTATTACACACTTTGTTCATTAGTACCGACTTAATATGTTGGCTTTATTGGTATGCCACCGGTCAATACAATAATCATGCCAGATGAGGTAATCGATGAACTGAACCAAAAAACTGAAAAAAAATCTGAACAAAAAATAATAGAAAACTGGATTTTGTATAAAAACAATTTTTTTTTGTCTATCGTATTAAACACTGGATTGGCGCTAGTATAAAATATATATTTTAAATTTTATACAACAGCAGGTACTATAAATGTTTTTAGAACTGTTCAAACACTGTAGTAGGTATGTGCGATTAACATTTCCGGCAAGATTGGACTTCGATTTATAAATAATTGTATTTGTTCAACAACTCACAAAAGATAAATTGAAGTATTTTTAATAAACGGAAAATAATATAATTTAAAACAAACGTACTAAATTATATGCATATTATATATAATTCAAAATGAATTCAATGTCTTCGACGGATATACAAAAGATAAAATATCTATAAAATATTATCTCAAGTCACGTTGTGTATAAAGAAATTGAATTGAATTAATTAGGTATAATATTTGTGATTATTAAGACATAATAATATACCTACCTAATACAATTATTTCAAAATTTATAATTCTATTATTAATCACTACTAAAATTTTATTTTTAACGTTATTTTGTATGAATAATTGAAAAATAAAAACACAAACGATATCATAATTATTTATTTTCTATACCTAATCTCGTTTCAATCGGCTTCGAACGATACGAATGATAACAAAAAAATAGTATAATGGTATACTTAAAACTGAAATTCGACAAGTGTCGTCAACGCTAATGTGGATATATACAAATTAACACATAATTTTTCGTATTAGGTATACGTACAATATTTTAAATAACGACAACCAATGTTAATGTTGGCGGATCGTGCTAAGGTGCGATGGTGCGACCACACTCCCTGAGTACATTTTTAAATACAATTATATTCGTAATTATACTTCTGATAGTAACTAAATAGAAAACACAATGGTCTATATTTCTCTCGAAATAATTTAAATGATACAGAATTGTGTTTGAAAATATAGATAATATTTGAAGAAAATATTTTACACAGATATTATACAGAAAGGCTATAATCAAAATATATTTATGAAAATATATTTATTTATGAAAATATAAAATTATAAAATCAATATATTACTTTTAATTTAAATAAAAAAAAAACAAATATTGAATTGTGGAAATGAAATAAAATATTTTCAGTACCTATTCACTTATCAGTTCCCAGATTTTGATTTAATACATTTAAAAATGTAATTGAAAATAATATTCATCCAAATGTAGGTACTTATACAATTTGTAATAAGTAATTTTTTGATTTTTTTTTACTATGTGATAATTAATATTAATAATGAAGTAGTAATAAAGACTGTACCTATCTATTTTACGTGGCACTCACACTACTGATTAGTTTTGTCAAGTATTCAATGTTAAATTATTGTTTAAAACATTTTTTTTATAAGCATTTAAAATTGTTCTATAACGAAAAAATTTAAAACACGGGTTTTTTTTATAGTTATTTTATGTTCGAATTTGGTAAAAGAATGATTTTAGTTATACCTATGTTATATCTTAAAAATATTATTCGTGTGTACTTGAAACGTCTTAAGTATATTATTATATATAAAGAATATTAATTCAACTTAGGTACCGGTTACCGTATCATTAATAATAATAATAATATAAAATGTCCTGACAAAACCGGGTAAGTCAAATTGCACTTATTACCTAAAAAGAAATGGTCTAATTGTGCTTGGGTTCAAAAAAGATAATGGTCGAACTGCGCTTGTTAAAAAAAAGGAGTTCAAATTTAAGGTCACTCGTCACTATGGACGTTCACGTTTAAAACTATAATAATATTTGACGATTTAAAAAAAGAATAAAAAATATATTTAGGTATCTATTATTATTACTACAAAATAAAGTTATAATAATGACAGTAATAATATTTGGTGATTTAATACATATATTTTTATCCGAGTGCAGTTCGACCATTACCTTTATTAAACCCAAGTGCAGTTGGATAAAAATAAGTACAATTCGACCATACCCGATAAAACCGTCCCCGCTCAGAAATTTAACAAAATCCATAACAGTGGGGTCCATTGGTAACCTACTGGTATAGCAGAGTGGTATGTAGGTACTTACATGTTTTTTTTTTTATACCGGAATTGTGCCTATGGATATTACGGGACACTAAATGCATTTTTAATTTTTAGTTTAATTAGTTAGATAATATTAATCCTTGACCAAATCCAAATTTTCATATTTTCAATAATAGTAAAAAATTAAAAATTAATAAATTGTTTCAAAACGTGTTCTCAGCAAACCATTAACAGTTTTCTGTTCAATTCAAATTTTTTTTAAAAATTAAATTCGGACAACGGAAACTACATTTTATTTTGTCAAAACTTAAGGTACCTATTTTGAACTAAAATGTACGGTAAATTATAGAGGCATTATAAAATTTAAAATCGGCTTACTAAATAGCCTAAATATGTTTTCAAAGAATTCGGACATAATGTACATTAACAATTAGAATCGGACATTGCAAATATTATGTATCATAGGTATGTGTCAATTTACCATCACTTATTGGTCTATAACGTATGAAAGTATGTCTGTTAATATGCACTTCAAAAATGACAAGACTGATGGTGCAGTATTATAAATTCAGGATTGGAAGAGAAGAGTTTTTTTTTTTAACAATTCAAAAAACATAGATTACAACTTTTAAATGTTATGCATAAAATATTTTTAATAAAGCCACGTCAAGTAAAGATAGTAGGTACGATAAAAAACATTAAGCTGTTTGTCATTTTGATAAAGATGCATTCGAAAACGTAATTTGTATCACAGTGTGACGTCCATAAAACACACACACACACACCCAACTGTATTGTATATAATATACTATTTTATGACAAATTATCTTTACACTTTGTACCCAGATGTCTTTATAATTTTTTTTTTCAAACAAATTACATGCGTGTCTATATAATATTAACAGTACCGACCAAACTACAATACCTATATTATACCTAATATTATCATGACGCGTGCATCATATAAATATTATTATACCACAGTAGTTTTTTCCGACGTTTAAAAAAAATTTATTAAAATTTAAAATATCTATATTTAAATAGATTAAAAAAAAAAAAATACCATATTATAATATAGGAAATGGAAGATAATATAAACATTTGGTAAATATATCAAGTAACTATGGTTGATCGTTTTTGAATTACTATAAAATAAGCAAAATGCTTGAAATGTTTGAATTGTTGTTTAAAGTGAGAATAGCAGTTTCGTCAAAATTAAAACTTCAGACACTAAAAGAAATAGTATGGGATTATACAGTATATACCTACTTAACTTCACAGTAATAACAACTTATGAAGAACCTTGTATAAAATATGCCAAATCGTGTTTTTGAAAGAGCGAATAATATTTTGTTGACATTATTACAAAAAAAAATTCAAATGTCTATAATAGTATTATATATATATATAGGTGTAACTCTAAAAGAATCAAAATATTATAAGAATGTGTTTTTTGTAACGTTTTTCATAATTTTTAGGGTCCTACTACCCATCACTCTGCATGATCTCACAGGTTTTTTATACAATACATTCATGCAATGACGGTGATTCTACAGTCGATATTGTGTTGCTTCAGGAACACATACAAATTTTTACCTGGGTGGTTGGGTGATTATTTATCATAGGTAAAATGACTAATTAGTGTAACATAATTTTAAAAAAACAATACTAAATACAAGTTTTGAAATAAATCATTTTTAGAAGAAAACCTAACATTTATTCAACTAGTAAATTATAATCAAAATAATACTTACAGCATGCGTGGACTTCGATTCTTGTCATTTTAGATTCTGAGTGAAGCGAAAGAAGCTATTGATTTTACAATGATGTGTGTTTTTGTCTGTCTATCATCAACATTTTCGGGTACCTAGTAAAAATGCACGGATTTTCTATTTAGGAAAATAAGAAACCTATTTCCTGATAGGAAAGTAAATCTAGTTGGATCATTCGGGTGGTCAAAATTTAATATTCCCAGTAGTTTTCAAAAACACCGGGAAAATAAAAAAAAAAATTCAGAAAAATGGGAATTTTTATGCAATACCAATTTTTGACAAAATCGGTTTTGTTTTTTTGGTGAACTCAAACACGAATGACCACAGATCCTTTAAATTTTCTCCAGATGTTATTACGACTATTTTCTATACTTGATATCGTTTTGAAAACATTTTGACACTTTTAAAGCTATTTATTGCCACGAGACATGCCTAATCGATTTTTAAAGTTTCTTTTCAACTACCTATTGTCAATAAATAATTTTTCGCTAATAGATAAAAAAAAAACTTGATACTGTGATATAAGGTTAATTATAATTTGTATACCTTGTCAACGTGAAAGATAACCCCCCTTCCACCCTAAGTGGGGGACTTAAGTCTAAGGTACTTAAAATATTTCAAAGATAAACTTAATTTTTAGGTAATAAGTTTATTAACTTAAGTAAAGAGGTTAGAGAAACAAAGCTATACTTAAAACATATTTTATTATATATTGCTAATTGAAACATTTACTATTATAAGTGATTGATAACCGTAAATATTTTCATCTAGCCCAGACAAAAATAATCACAAAATATAAAAATTACATTTAGGAAAACTTAAAAGAAATTTTGTATTAAAATAAAATTTTTTATCGATAATAAAAAAAAAAGCAAAAAGTAATACAATTTGAAAACTACTGGAAATATTTACTTTTGACACCCCCCTTCCCCTCAAATGTATCATCTGAATAGACTTTCATAACAGTTATATTTTATAACCAGAACTAACCTATATTCTCCCTAGTGATTTTATGAATTTTGAACTTTTGAATTAAACATTTTTGTTGATCGGACCGGTATACTTTTGGCATACAATTAATCTGGCTTAAAGGGATTCGTATCCAAATAAAATAGTACAAATGTCATCAAATTCGTCAAATGCAAGTGTATATGTTGATAAATAAAAGTGTTAACATTGAATTCACTTTTGCTTAATATAATCTTCCGAAGCTTCGTTTTACAGTTGTAGGTGAGCTAAAAATAATATTGTATTTTTCAACAAATCCCCAGCCCTATAATAAGTACATACATATATTAATAAATATTATTATGTCTATGGAAAAACAGAACTGGACCGGGTCTCGGCAGCAGGATCGTTCCAGCTGTGGATATTGTCGGTGGTCGGTGTGTACCCAGAATCCAGATAAGCGCGCTCGGGTCGGACCTTGGCCTTTGACCGGTCAGTCGCCGCCGTAGATAAGTACGATAATACAATATTAAGTATATTATAACGACCGTATAACGTATAAAATATTACACTATTTTATAATACACACTGTTTTAGAACAGCTTCGTGGAGACTGCCGTATCGGTTAGAACCATGATAAAATTACGTGATTAATTATTAGGTATTAAACATTATTATATTTTTATCATCGACTCTATAGTTCACCCGGTCGTCTATAGGATAAGTAGGAGGAGGAGGAGGTTGGATATCGTAATCCCGATTTCCCTTTGCCGGTGACACACTCTCAGTCTCATAGTCACACGGTTACCATACTTACCGATTGTCGCCGATCCCGTCAAACGATAGTTCCATCCGTTTATGTAATTTTGAATTTGATCAGTTTGTCAAATTAATTTAAGTTCGAGTCGACTTTGCCTGTTAACCTAACACCACTTGTTCACAGTACGCGTGTTTCTAGTTCGGGCGTAACCGGTGCAGTCGGGGTTTCCGTCGTAAAAACTTACCAGCGCCCCTAAAAAAAAAAAAAAAAATCATCACATCTCAACAAATTGTCACGGAAGATTACGTAAAATTTACGTCGTTGTCGTCAATTCGTCCAAGTCTAGTATTTTCGTCCGTTATTGCACCTTGTACGTGTTCGGATAAATTATGACCATCTCCGTTGACGAAGTCCGTGATGATTTGCATTTCATATTTGACTCAGGTTGGTCTGACTTTCAACGAATTGAAAGGTAAGATAATATTTTTTCATACGTAGGTGGGAGTATTTGATCATTGCACGTTTAAATCATCATGACTTCCGCAGATACACCTCGACCAATGTCGACAGTGGCATAGGCATAGCCGCCATAGTTAATTTTTTCCCCTAATAAATGTATTATGTATATGATTCGGAACTACTTGCACGTTTTCTTGTAGTTAAATACAAAGTTTGAAGTTGCATGTTTGAGTTATTTTTAGCATATTTGAGCATATTTCGCGTTTTTAAGATTCTGAGTGGAGCAATGAATGTATTGATTTTAGAATGATGTATGTGTGTATTTTTCTTGTATCTGTCAGTCATTACCGTTTGGGGCAGTAAAACTTTCTTTAACAGTATAAATATAAATATAAAATTTAAGGAAAACCCGGAATTTTTACTCAAAATCGGTTTTTGACAAAATCAATATTGTAGTTTTTATTGTAACTATAAAACAAATGACCTTAAATACATGCAATTTTCACTGGTTATTTATATTCACATATTCTATAAGCGATATAATTTTCAAAATGTTTTGTTTTATTTGAAATTTTTAAGGACATTTTCAGTTTGGTAAAAAATCTTGAAAATTTAATACAACTCTCATAATTGATTGTTATAAACACGTATACAAAATTTTAAAAATGTTGTCACAATCTTTTTTTTAAAGTTTAAATCTTGCCAAAATATGTAAAAATGAAGAAAATTTGCTATTATTTTAAGTTCAAGTAGCTATTTTCCTATTTTGTTCTAATTCAAAAACGGTAACTGTAAACACTTGAAATTTATATCATAATGAAAATTAAATTTTATCAATTCCTAAAATATTCAAAATATTTTGACTGTTTTCGAACTGTTAACGGACATTTTCAACTTTCAATTTTTTAGTTTTTTTTTTTTTATAATATCAACCGAATTTTATTTATATGGTAAAAAAGCGTGAAAAAATAATACAAGGTTAGGTTAGTTAAGTTACAATTGTTACAAAAGTAGTTGAAAAATATTAAAAATACACAGGTACAATTTTTTTTTATAAGAATTTAAAGTTCGATTTTTAACAACATTTATCAAATTTAAAATTTAAAAATGATTTTATAGTTAAAAATGTATAAAAGTGTTCAACTTTTATAGCTAAAGATTGAAGATATAAATCAAGGTTCCACGTAAGTAGGTTATTCTGTTACCAAAAAATCTCAAATATATAAAAATACAGTTTTTATTATAATTTATTATTTTATGTTCAAATTTGGACGAAATTACTTATTAAAAAACCAAGAATAACGATTTTAGTTATTTTGTTGTAATTTTATAATATTAAATCAACTTACCGTCTACTGTATTAATAATAAGTTATTAATAGGTAATAACAATATAATATAATATAAAATATCCACACTGACAAACCGTCTCCGCTCAGAATCGTTTTTCGTACACAATGATATCATATCATCGAGTTCAAATTGAATACCATCCATTATACAGTGACCCACTTGTAACCTACTGTACAGCAGAGTAACATCCACTTACCCACCTTTTTCACTTAAATGTATGTAAAATTGTCAGCAAAAATCATATATTTTTCGATAACATTCAAAAATATTTTTAAAAATAATTTAGAAAACGTTTGGGAGGGCTGTTAAATTTGTTCATTCAGGCTTGGTCCTTACATCCCTCCGATTTGCGTATATGGTACGTTAGATTTTAAGAGTCTCTCTGTGACAAAGCTGTGTTAAAACCATAATAATTGACATTTAGATTCTAGATCATACGAAAAAATGAAAATCGGTAGGTATCTACGTGTTTGTTTATCATAGTGTTGGAAATTTCGCATATCTTTTATTCTTTATTACTTATTCAATAACCAAGTAATTTTAAAATTGAAGTTTTAATATTTCACGATAGTTAGTAAAAACCAGTAATTGTGCTCACTGTCCATCCTATTAATCAATATACTTATATAATGTTCGAATTAATAAACCAGTGTATACATTATTTTTATCATGTTTACATAGGTACTTATTATTTTTTAGTTTTTTATTTTCAAAAAGTTAATATGTTTTATGAATTTTTCACAATTTTTCAAAATACTATAAACATTAAACTGCATAATATATTTAAGCATATTTTGACAATTTTTAGTGCAACAAGTACTGAAATCTAAATTAATTTTTATTTGAAAACTGTAAAAACTTTGTGTAATTTATACTTAACTTCTCTCCCCATTTTATAATCATGTCTACGGCACTGAATGTCAATAATGATAAATAATAATAACACTATCGATCGACTGTTGTAGGTGTAGGAATCTGTTGAACACCATAATTACAACATGGTCGCCCAATTTGGTAGAAACGTTGAAAGAAGTCGTCGAATTCTGTAAGTGATTTAAAAATATTTCAGTCTATACCTCATACCTAAATACAACGTCTGAGCCGATCCAGATATTGTACCTATTCACATTTTACCTAATCAACACAACTATTTTATGCGTTCAATTTCAGTTGCTCAGGATAACGTCCACTTGTTCGTATCCCGACAGATGCTTTCCGATTTCTGTTTACGGATCTTAACCTGGTTGCCGGATTCACAGTCTAAACTGTTGGCTCACTTCATGCGGGAAAAAGTAAAGATGACACTGCCATACTGTAGATACCTGTAAGTTGTAAACAAAGTTATTTATCATTTTGTTTTATTTTAGATGCAACCGAGGGTGGATCATTTTGAGTATCATTTGTCCATTGTCTGTAAACATTTATCGGGCATTTACGAGAAAGAGGAAAATTGGAAGGAAGCAGCCAATATGCTAGCCAGCATCCCAGCAGAATCGTATTACAGGTGAATATATAAATGTTTTTCTTATTGATTTATCATAGTAGGTACCTGGTACCTACTTAAAATTATTATATTGTTATATTACATGCTTAAAATATTTTTAAAGATTTACTGTTGATGTTGAATTGGAATTAAACATGAAAATTGCACGTCTGTATATGGAAGATGACGATCCATTGCTAGCAGATCCTTACGTCAAAAAATCTGCGGTGTTGCAAGTATGGTTTACACTCATTAAAAATACAATTAAAGTTTAACGCCCATTTCAGGTCTACATTTCTATAACAATAACAACAGAACGGTACAACTGTAAAATTATAAAAATTGTTTTAAACAAAAATGATATTTTGTTCGATTCATATTATTTAAGTGATTGAACTAAGATTTAAAGATAATCGGTAGGTAGTTAAAACTATAGATTAAGATCATGATAAAGTTTTATTTCAATTATTATTTTATGATACCAATATTTAATATTATTTCTGTTATATCTATAGACTGAGTGCATAGTGCATACTAATATACTATACTAAAATTATATTATCATATCTGCAGGCCTGAAAATGTTACATTAATGTAGTCGTAGTGGTTCTTAACCGGTGTTCCGAGGAATATGTTCCGTAAACTTAGAGAAAGTATTCCGCCCAAATTTGAAAATCAGTGAAAAAATAAAAACGTTTTTAAAGTAGAATATTTTGAAATGAAACTCGTTGTCTTTGCTTGTTCTATATAATTATTTAATTTTATATTGAGTTATAATATAATATAATATAAACTGCTATAAAACTAAGTTAAAATATAAGTACTATGCAATTTAAAATGTAGCCATCTATAATATAATATAAGTACAGTACCGTGATGCTCAAAAATCTTATAAAATTATAAGTGATTCGCTTAATTATAAAAACTAAAAAGGCTAACTAGGTACTTAAGAACCACTGAATAAGTGGAGAGCAAATAGAGAGATTTTATTTTAATTAAAAAATATTTTAAATATTATTTTGCAGTCAGAAACAACAAATAATGATCTTCATTTAAATTATAAAGTTTGTTATGCACGAATGTTGAATTTCCGTTTGAAATTTGTTGAGGCAGCATTAGAATATCATGCGTTGTCGAACTGCCCATCATTCGGAGAAAATGAACGTTTGATCGCATTGCAGAATGCACTTGTCTGTACGATATTATCATTTTCTGGTAAGATATAAAAGATAATATTATTGATAGAATCTATTAGGTACAAGTGTTATAAAAAAATTCGTTATTAAAAATAATAAGAGATAGCTAAAAATGTATTTATTAGCAAATACCTAGGTAATGACTAATTGCGTTATTGGCTAACCATATTTTTTTAAGGGACAGCCTAGCTAGTTTACCCTAGGTTATTGCAAATATTTAATTTATTATTAAATAAAACTATACTAATTCGTTTTTTTTTTTGATAAAAGTATAGGTAATTTTTGATTTGTCAGGTCTCATTAAGATGAATATATTTTTTCTATGAACTTTAGTTAATTTGCAATTCTGCAAACATGTTATAATATACTACGACACAGATAAAGTTCTTCCCTATGCGTTATAGAATTTTGGTAATTACACTATAAATACAGAGGGAGCATAATTGTCAAGCACAAAATAGTTTTTGCTATGTTGTGCATTTGTAAGATGGAGACAACACATGAGGGTATAGCGTCCTCTCAATCTGTTTTATTAGTTATTATTACTCAGGTTATTTTAAATTAACTATGAATGAGTTTATTGATGCCATTGTTTCATTTTATAACCATTTACATATTTCATCAAAGTGTATTCCTTATCTTTAGCAAACCCATCCGCCCTTTTACAGTGTCCCTGGCAGAAACCTACTAGTGCCCACATTATTCCAAATAGGCATCCGAACTAGGACTTTGGGCTACCTTAGGAGCATACGCAAAAAAAAAGTGTCCTTGTATTCATGTCATTATTTTCAATAGTATTGTTACTATTTCTAACATTAAGTTTTGTAATAGCACTTAGCTAGTGAATTCATGCAGTTCATAGTTTATTTATGCTGGATTTTGATGTATATTATATAATATGTTATGACTAGGGCTCAGATGTTAATAACCAAAATTATATTAAAATATAAGTTTAAAAATGTCAAAATATACATTTGCTTTAACAAATTATATTCAAAAAAGGTTGATATTAATTTTTAAAAAAATTATAAGGTCTTTTGAATGTGTATTTAAAATAACTCTATTACAAAATTACAGATATTAAAATTTAATATTTTATTTAATAAATATTAACTACCTAGTTGCCAATATTATTTTAAAGTTAAATCGTACATACATAGGTTAAGTACTCTACGTATCAGGAATACACTGTATAGCAATTATTTTAATGATATTTTCAAATTTGAATTGATAATTAATCAGAATATTTTTATAAATATCTAATCTCCTAATATTTTCTACGGGACTTTCTGAAAACACAATCCAGGATGATAATTGATTATAATATGGACAATTTTAATATTATACTTATAATTTATAATATATTATGTGCTACTTAAGTATTAAGAAATAATCAAAATATAAATTTTATATGATCAAAAATGACAAATTTTTAAAACATGTAATGTAAGTTTGCATATTTGTAATTTATAATTTGTGAATCAAATGTATGACACACTTGAAATAAGATTCTGGCTGTGCAAAAAAAAAAAAAAATATATACATTTGAGCTTTATTTATGATATTATAATATTGTC
Organism: Macrosiphum rosae; assembly: GCA_016617965.1. Taxonomy (NCBI): domain Eukaryota; kingdom Metazoa; phylum Arthropoda; class Insecta; order Hemiptera; family Aphididae; genus Macrosiphum; species Macrosiphum rosae. Next base: position 17,520 of record WHPZ01580295.1, read on the forward strand.
AAGGATTCAACTGATAAATATGTTACACTATAATGTGGTCATCATATAAATAATATTTAATTATGTTGAGTGTTGGTAGATTACTTAAAACTCGATCAGCTTTATGTAGGTGCTTTTAGATACTTTTGATACCTAATTTTATTTTTGTCTGTTTCCTGGAAGAAAACATTGTTAAAATAATCTTGTTTGCCATTTGTTTTTTAATACATCTCTTTACATAACTGTTAGCGAACTGTAACCATAGGATCTCAACCGTATAAGGGTGACGGATAAGAACACTAAAATTGATATTTTAATACTAAGTAGATCTTCTGTTTCAACAGTCCTTTAGTTGAACGTAATAGTGATTTAAAAAAGTTACTTGTTCCTAATTAAATGTTCTACATCAGCACTATAATAGTATAAATAATATTCAATTTGATAACATTGGAACAGAACTCAATGTGAAATTAAAATTATTGGAATAATGATTATTGATTAAAAAAAGATATGTATCAAGTTAATAACAATCAAGTTAGGAATTTAAAATATACTCAAATGTATAATATTATATAAATATTAATATATATAGGTAGATATAAGGTTAGTTAGATACAATAAAAGTTGACAAGATGAAATTATTTAGAAATTTAATTTACATTAATATGTCAATAACTGCCCTTTAGCACAAGATCTGGCATTTTAAACTATTAATATTATTTTAATAATGGTTTTATAATATTCTGTATTATAAGACTGTCTTAAAAGTTATAACACCCCTATACAGGTTAATGTACTTCAAATTTTTTAACCTATGCACTTTGTGGTAGGTAATAATCGAACTCAGCTGCTGAAATTATTGTCCGATGATGAAAGATGTAAACTTTTGATTAGACTAACAACTCTTGAAAAACTATGCATGGTTCGTCTTATTAAACCTAATGAAATCGAAGAAATCGAGACAATGTTGATGCCACATCAGAAAGTCAAAACAAATTATGGTAATTTTTTTGAATATTAAACATTTAATGCATTATAATATTCAAACGTCGTGTAGGCACCACTCTATTGATTGAAGCCATTGCGGAACATAACATTCAATCGATCAGAATACTTCATAAAAATATAAAAATTGAATCATTTGCCAATTTATTGGGATTTGATCCATATGAAGCCAAATTAATAGCAGAAAGAATGATATCCGAAGGGCGCATAGAAGGTTCAATTGATGAGACAAATGGTTTAATAACATTTAATAGTAAGTCTCATTTTTGTTAATTCCATGTACCTTCTGTAATTTATATAAGTAATGATTCTTTTGTACACAGCCCAAAAACCAGACCGATCACAATCTTTTCAGAAGAATATGGAATCTATGAACATTCAGTTGAATCGTATGAATGAAGTCTTATTGGCAAACAGTTCAGTACAGAAAGTTGAGGATGATCAAACAGATGTTTAAAAGTTGTTATTGATGTACAATTAAAGGGATTGCAAATCGGAATGAATGAATCTTTTGTCAATCAATTCAACTTTTGAAACTTATATGAATTGTTTTTTATGAAAGTTTTTAAACCTTATGAAATTTAAAATATAGATTATTCAAAATTTAAATTTAAAATCTTATAATGTGTCCTTTAACAATTGTTTAAAATAGGTATATGTAAATAAAATAAAAACTATTGTACTATGTCAAAGTTCAGGAGCTTGCACACAAATTAACCGAAACCCCTAACACGCCTATAATTATTAAAAAATCAAACACCCGAAACCCATAAAATCCGAATGATTCTGTTTTCAAAACTCCCGAAATAACGAAAACCCGATCACCCGATTACCCGAATAAAACATTCTGGTTTACCCGAAATCCGAATAATTTTGTTTTTTAGAACCTTTATGTGATATAATTTAATTTTGTATGTATGTGGTGAGTTCGATTCTGTAGTTAGTTGTTTAATAATAATAAATTAATAATAACAATTTTACAATCAATCATAAGTAAATTCAATAATTATTTTCTTGAAAATAAAATTATTAATTGATTCTGATTAAACCAAATCGCCAGTGTTTTTAAAGAACAAGTTCCAAAAGAAACGGCTTTCTGGAACGAATTCCTTTTTATAAAAAAAATTAAGAAAATTCACAATTTCTTTTTTCCACAGGAAAATAAAAAAATGTATCGTTCCCTTCTAGTTCCAATAATTTACGCAGATATGGAAATAATTGAAATAAAGATATATTTTTTTTAACGTGTATAATGTATATTGCCAATTATATTAGTAATAGTTATCGATTATCGACGTTTATCGTCACTCATTAGCCATTGGTCACTTTATTTTAATATTTCTCATAACTCATAAGTTATATGTTATAATTTATATAGAAATGAGTACCTATATAAAATATAATCATTTATAACAATAAACTTTATAGTCACCCAACAATTTAATTTTGAAGAAAATAGAATTATAAAATATGTACCTACTTAAAGTTATATATTATAATTAAAAATTAAAGAAGTATGGAAAAAAAATCATTAATGATTAAATAATAATTTTTATTTTATTTGGAAGTAAAAATGGAACTCGTTTATTTTCCAAAGGAAGGAATTCTTTTTTTTTTTAAGGAACAAAGACCGGAACGAATTCTTTTTTATAAGCAACTTGCCAAACACTGCAAATCGGCTAATACTAAATTATTTCTTATACCTACCTAATAGATATAATTTATTACCTTATTAATATATAAAATAAATCCAAATATAGCCAAAAGCAATATAAAATTGATATAGATATCGTCTCAACAAAACTGAACAACGTATATTGACAGTAGTTCCAAAATACCAAATACCTACTACATAATAACTAATAGTAATAATAGGTACCAATAATTAATTTTCAATACCTACCTATAGATATAGTATTATTTCCCAACCAACTTCCCAAGCAGTATTCTTATCATTTTGTATGTAATATTGTAATGCATCTCTAAATTTGTTAGTGTTCCGGATGTGGCAAAATCATAATTTATATTTTATTTTATTTCTCTACTGCTCAACTCAACAATAGTCTTTTCCTATTTAAGTAATACATTTTAGTAAACTTATGGGCGTCAACTTGGCAAGCGGTAAATAAATAGGTACTTAAGAGAACGCCACACCCGCATGTGTTGTCTCCTTCTTACAAAAGCGTAACATACCAAATTTACTCTCATAAATTTGAGTTATATGCCGTTAGCTTACAGAGTGAGCTATTATGAACCTTGATCGTAAGAACATTTTCCGTGTTTTTTTGGAAGTATTTTTACGATAATTAAGTTTTTGAGTGAGTGATGATCATTTTTAATTTACATTTATTATACAAGCTATTGTATTCCCAATGTCTTTATTCTTGTAGTTTCTTAAAAAAATTACAGTACATCTGTACATTAATAAACCGAATTTGGTTTAAAATATCAAGTTTATATTTTATACCACTACGAAAAGAGCACCACAAAACATTGCACTTTTTTCGTTGCACATATTAATGTCAACAATCGAATACCATTTACCAACTTACCATTATTACCTTAGCCATACCATTATTACCTTAGCACCTACCTAATTAAGAATTCAAATTTATGATATTGTAAGAAAAGTAACTGTGATGAAAAAAATGTAAAGTAATTAATTACGATTATAATAATAAATTAAAATAATAATATTGATTTTTATGATCGTATGTTAAAATAAAAATAATGAAGTATGTTTACAAACAATTGTGTTTGTTATTATTTATTTTTTTTTTTGAGGGTGTCATTAGATTACCGATTCAACTATTGTAGTGTATCAAATGGTAGTTATAAGAAAAAATTGTTTAGCGCTTGTAAATTAAACCTAT
>WHPZ01580306.1:0-14297 GCA_016617965.1 Macrosiphum rosae
TGCTAAATGAATTGCTTTTTCAAAGTCAATAGTAACGACGTTGTTTTTCCCTGGATATAGATAAATGAAACTCAAATATTATTTAAAAATAACTGATTATTGAATACAACTAAATTTTAGTAGAAAATAGTAATATATTATTATATTGTGAAATACTTTTTTTTTTTAATAGTTAATAATAATACATTATATTATATGGTATACTAAAATACTATATAATATATAAAAACCATTGCCAACTTAATTTGAAATCGATAAAATGGCTCTGGTCGAAACGGGTATCTGGGCGAAACGGGAATGATTGAGTTTGGGCGAAACGGGTGCCGCCCGTTTTTGAAACCAATATAATTTTTTATCAGATATTATACTCGAATGCCTGAAATACATTTTGCTCTCAGAGCCTTATTTGATACAAAAAGTCAAAAAATTACAAACTCATTACGACTTGTGTCTCGACATTAATACATAGTGAATTAGTATTTAGTATACATTAGAATGTTTTCTAGTGTGAAAATATCAATCGTACAATAAATTATTATTAGCGCCTACAAAACTCATAATAATATATGTTTAAAAAAACTCAACTTATTATATTATCGTCTTTCAAAAACTAGACAGTATAAAATAAAAAATCGATTTTTATGGACGGTAGAACATATTCTTTATTTAGTTGATAAAAAACACTGTAATTTGCCATCGTCGAGAATATTCAGGTGTAAGGAATTCAGGGATACTGATAGGAATTCGGGTGTATACCTTTTCCGTGTAATAGCTATACATATAGTGTATATCCGCTTTTGTTCGCTCGTATAAATATGCAAATATATGCAATACTTACACTCAATGTCGTCGAATAGCTGTGTAATTAATGGAGACATGTCAATGAAACATTTTGAAATTGTTTAGCGTATAATATATAGAAATAACTAATATTTTAAACAATCTATGTTAATAATTTCAGTGTTTTACATAATACGCGCGGGATGAATATTCAACGTGCGACGTTGTATATATAAATACTCTATCAACTATTTATCATACCTACTTTATCATACTTCGCCGATCGTCGTATATTATTATGACGTCGTCGTGGGGAAAAAAAAAAATACCACGATTAATATTTTACGATATTATCATAATAATATTATATTATGCGTACAGTATCGATAATAATAATATATCATACTATATATTGATATTATGTACTATACTCAGAATATTATGAAATCGATGCAAACGAACCGTCTAAAATTTCACCGCCGTCGTGCACCCGTTCGGATGGATTTGTTCCACCCGTCTGTGGTTATCCGGATAATGTTACAAGATCCAAGCGGTTAGGTTAGGTCCCCCAGACTCACCGTTTGCAGTGTTCGGAACCCGCATCGCACGGAGTCTGACCTCAGACCCGGATCATTTACCCTACACCGTCGTCTAATTCGATTAATTATATGGGATTATTTAAACGCAATCTGTCCTAAAGCTGTCAGTCGAGATATTATATTATTATATTCGTCTCATTGAGATATATTTCATCGTCGGGCGGCCACGCGTCGTAGTACCGAATAATAGTATAATATTACAATAGCCGGTATATAGTACAATAATATAATCATATTTTTGATGAAACTTTTAAGCAGGGTCATTGTACGGCCGATAATAGTGGGTACCTATTGCTCTGCAGGTTTCAAACTAGGTACGTGTGATTGTATGGACATATTATGTAGTGAATGTTCATCAATCGTGTTTAATTCGTGCACCTATAATAGTGAACGGTCGCGGCGATTTAGCTATAAACATTAGCCAAGTGTGAAACCACGTTTAATGTCACCTGCTATAAACCAATATAATATAAAGGCACTCGTTTGATTGCAGCTTGCATTTTTCATCCACCTCGTCTGTTATCTACTGCCCGACGGCTTATTTTCTTATGTCTGCTCACATATATAGATCAAAGTATAATATTCGTTTGATAAAAAAAAAACATTATGTACCTACACGAAATTTATAGATAGGTATATAAACTAGAAAGTCTTACAGAGCTATTGTCGTCTTAATGTAAGGAAAATATATGCACACATAAATATTAAAATATATATATATATATTAAATCGAGTACGAGCACATAATATTTATTATATAGGTGGGTAGATGAAACAATGCAGAAATCCGATGAATCGATATATTATATGAATTAAAATATGATCCAACGGGGTTTAGTTTAGCAAACAGAATTCAAAAATATGTTTAGGGTATACTGCGGAGTATGTATATAGGTACCTGGGTAATCGAGTGTACCCTATTATTGTGGGCCTATTCGGTTTATTATAATCTGTACCTATATAATATTAATATATATATCATGTAGGGTTCAGCGTGTCATATAATATTGCGTAGTTTACCAAATACCTATAACACCGAGAAACGCGTTTTCACCGGAGGAATCTAAAAGTTAAGTAAAAACATATTCGTGTTCTTTCCGATTACCTCAATATCGCTCGCGTTTTTGCTTTTATTTTTCGATTTTTTTCAATTCCACGTTTATTGCGCCGTGCCCGGTCGAAATGAAAACGGCGACGAGCTGCTGACGCTGAGTGGACGAAAAAAAAAAATAAGAAGATAACGCGTCCCGCTGCGGTCGTAAAGCACCGACACACGTTATAGGTATTATGGTTCTCTTGAAAAAAGTCTCTGGCGCTGTGTCGTGCATATTATGGTTCAATAAACGACATATTTTTCGAATCAGGTTTTTTTCGCATGCCAAAAGCGAATTACGAGAGCGCCGCCGACCGCGTAGCGTCCACCGTTTGCTGTAAGATAATCTTTATTGCGCAAATTAATTCCGATTTAAAAATGTACACAACTATAATAATATTAAATTTATATATTATTATTATGATGATTTGTAATGACGCGCGGTAAACCGTGCAGAACGTGTAGAACGTGGCTCGGAACAGCGTATTATTGTGTACATATATATATAATATATAGGTACCTATAATATTTAAAAAAAAAAAAAAACCGTTTTCAATACGTCAACGAAAATATAAGTAGGTATGAGAGAAGGCTTACTTATACTTGGGCGAAGATCGATTTAGATAATATTATTATTATACATTATAGCATCATAAGAAGACGTATAACTTTATGTGAGCATCTATTGTGTATATTCGTGTGGTAAAACGATTAAATGAGAATCTACATATTTTGGTTTATTGTTACTTATATACGCAGTTATATACGGCGATTTTTATCTCATCGTTTTAGCGGCATTACGAGGTCATAATATAAACACTAAACAAAAATTGCATTATACGATCGGTAAGACTATCGTGTTTCCGAGGTGCAATAATTCGTTTATTTTACGACTAAAACACACACACACAAACACCACGCACGCGCGAAGAGTTAAATATTTTATCCTATTATTTTAATCGTCCAGATTTTTCAAATGTCGAAGTATATACCTTGTAACATTTGTATTTTTATTACACATATCCGACAATATAGGTCCCCCTTAAACTATACCTATACTTATACAAATGACTTAATACATGTAATCGGAATAAATATTTTTATGAGATGCGCGTAAAACGGTCTCAAGCGAATCACTCTGTATATAACGCACGCGTATAATATTATTATATTATACGTCTCAATAACATAATATACTTGCACCGCAGTCGTCAGACAAGAATTCGATCGTATGCAGTGATGATCAACATCGACGTTTCGTCTTGCACATAGGTATTCTGTCTGCATATATATACACACACACACACACACACACACACACACGAGTATAATATTCATTTGCGGGTCTATTAACGTTACTCGCCCGATAGCTCTGCGCACGTCCGAGCACAGGAGACTTCAACGGCTTTCCGCATATTTTTTTTTCCTCATATATCATAAATTACTCCGCCGGTAGGTTTCACGGAACGACGACCGACGACGTCACAGCTGGTACGTATTATAGCCTATACCTATATACAGGTAGCTGCTATGTATATCGTTGCGTACATACATAGCATAATAATATAATATGCATTCCGCGTCCGTGCTGCCTCGTCGATACGTTTTTCGTTGACCACACAAAATAGGTACACTTCGTTTGGGTAGGTACCTATATAGTGTTGAAATCGTGACGATGACCTATGGCGAAGACGACTTAATCTCTCCGGGAAAATATCGTCGTCGTCGTCGTCGTCGTCGTCGTTCGACACGGCACTATATTGTATATTATTATTATTATTCAATATTATATACGCTACCGGACGTCGCACACACGCGGACGATATTACATTATTATGATGATGATGAGAGCTATGTTCGCGTGTCGCGTTCGCGACCATGACAATATATATTATATTAATTGGACGGCAGTCAGTAATGGTCTACACACGATAAATGTGAAGGTCACACTCTGTTATTATACATTTTATTCGGCCGTCTGAGATTTTTATGATATATACGCTGCAGTGTGTCGAGATCGTAGGTATCGTCGCTGTTGGACGTTAGTGTTCACGTCATATGTGGTATCATGTACCTACCTACTTATATAATATTTACTATTTAGATAATACGTACGTATTATACCGGCTTTAATGAATTTCAATAAAAAATATAAAATTTACCTAAATTATATAAAATATACACATGCGCACACACACATATATATATTTAAATTGTATCCATAGATGATTTGACAATTTCACTCTTAAAATTACAATATTATCGGTATCTACTGCAGGATAAACCAGTATTTACCGGGTTCTAATAGATCGACAACAATTAGGATTATAATTTATTCTTATGGGCAGAGTAATACTAAACCATTACTATTTTATGCCGTTCTATAGTTTCAAATCGTAAAAATATAACAGACCACAATATAAAGTAAACAATCAAATACAAAATTACAGTACTTACCACTTTATAATATCATACCGACTATTGGTATATGGATTTCATAAATTTATTTTGATTCCTACATAAATATAAAAATAAAATCACCATAATACAACAATAATTGAAAACGTTGTTTCACGGAAAGTAACGGATTATAATATTATTACGTATTAATAGCTTTTACAAAATAACTCAATAATATAATATAAAATTTAATTTAATAGGTACGTAACTCGTACGATGGGATATCAACTTACTGTAAGTTATAACTTCCGTCTTTCAAATCAGTTTCATAAAACAAACGGTTCTATTAATGTTATTTGTTTTTATGATTTTAAGGTACTATTATTGTCAGTTAAATTCGTGTACCGAATTCGTTATGATTTTAAACGTGATCATCAAACTCAGAGAGCCACTACGCACGGTCGGCCGAAATACTGAATCCAATCATTTCAATCAATTTGATATAGATGTAAATAATAAATATATTTATTTATTCAATCCCTCGACAACAAAGGTATTATAGGTATACGGAGAAATTCAATTTGTTTTGCAGTAAATAAGATGCAATATAATTTACTGTTTAGCATTTCACAATATTGTCATTTAAGACTCTTGGCGTCCTGCACTGTAGTAGTGCTATATAATATACAGGGTGTAACAGGAAGACCTGACAAATTAAATAACTTTTGCTTAAATATCAATATTTTTAATCCTTTTTTTTATATTTATCATTTACAAACGCTTACGTGTTTACACTTTACACGTATAATATACAATTTTTTAATACTAAAAATAAAGTTTGAATCCAATACATATTTATTTCAAAAAAAAAAATCAAGAAAGCCAACTTGTAAATCTGATTTATAGAAAAATGTTGACCGTAAAAACATTTATTTAAATAGTCTATTTTTATTTTTGAAATCTAATTTTTTTTTTTTTTATATTAATTGTTGATCCAGTCATAAAAACATTTTAAATGTGTAAATTTTTTTTAAATATTTTATGGACATTTTTAAATAGGTAGGTACTAGTCAACATCTTAATATTTTTTTAAAAGTTTATATACTTTTCAAATTAATGAGTCAATTAAAAATAATTTGGCATTTGAAAAAATCATTAAAACTAAACCACTTAACTTAAATTAATATTTTCACAGACAAAAGTTTTCTAAAAAGCATGTTTTCAAATTGGATTTTTAAAAATTTCCTATTTTTAGTACTAAAAATAACAATATAAATGTTATATCATATAAGTCAATAAATTATTTGGGAGAAAGAGATATAAAAATTTTGATAAGAACTGAAAAATGTATTTAATTTTTCAGATATTCGTGTTAAGTACATGCTGTATTAATTACTGATTCACACTGGCTCCGACGAATTTCACAATTTAGTATGATATTGTACAACATTTAAAAAATTAAACCTAGCAATTATTTTATCGTCAGGCGGTCAATATCTTAGAAAACACAAGGAATATTTATTAATTTATTATGTTTTACAAGACGTTGAAAAACATAACATATTATAGGTACTTTTTTTGTTTTGATTATCTGTGTTATTTGATCTATACAAATGAAAATTCCTTGTGTTTTCTAAGATATTGAGCTGGTTCACGATAAAAAAATATTCTGTATATTATATAGGTTAGTAATTATTATTATACCACCTGTCGGATGACAATACAACTACGTGGAAATCGTTTGCGGTACTACTGTAGGTAGACGCCACCTATAATATATTATATATACATATAATTACAGGTAACCACTACCACTTAACCGCTAACTAGGTACCTATATTAGTAGGCTTGTATTATAATAGTAACCGATAATAAATATGTATACAAATTTAATGAATTCTGGAAAGTCGAGGGCTTTGAAACGTCGTTTAAAAGACGCGTGCAAAGTGTTAAGTGTACATAGGTTCTAAAAAGAATATTTCCAACGACGTTCATTAAAAAAATGTATCCATTTAAATGCCCCCGTATCGTGGAATGCATATTATTTATGTGTAGATCGATAAAAAGTCATTCGAATTTGTTAAGAGTTTTTCGTGTTGTATTATTATGATTACCTACAATAATAATAATATAGTCGTCGAATGTTCGATTATAATAATGATATATGTTAATGTTCAAACGTTCAATGAAACCATTTCACCAATAATAGACGTTATCGTTTATGTATCGGTGAAAATAATGCCGACAATAATAATTTGTTTAATAAAATAATAGGTAGGTTGGGTGTATAATATTTATGTTCAGATTCTGACATAAAGATACAATATATTTTATATGACAATTATTGATTGAAATAAAACTTTAACTTAATGAAATATCAAATTTTATTCGATCATAAAATCTAACATAATTTATATAAATGTAATAATATGTTTCCAGTTTTCCTATATTTGCATTTTATCTACGAACGTATCGACGAATTTAATTAAATTAGCTTTTTTTTTTATTGCACGAAATTCATTTTTATTTGTTTACATCACGATTTAATGAAAAACGTATTTTACGATCAATTCCAGTGTTGAACTCGATAATAATGATAAAAATAACGAATAAATTTCAATTATAAAAAGTATACGAATTACACTATTATACGAGTATAATTTTGGTCAGTCACTCACTCGTATTATTCTACGACGTTCTGGTAAAATTCGGTTATTGGTTATTTAAAATGTAAAAGAAGTGATAAATAATCGTATTTAATTAACGATTGCTGTTCAGAATAATAAAACAATAAGCCTATAATATAACAGTTTGTATTGCAAAATTGGTATAGTATTGTCTGGAACATAAATAATTATTGTTGTAAACATTATTGTCGCCCATCGTCATCTGCATCACTCTTACGGTACGGCGGTGGCACCTATACTAACTAACTTGAATAGTATTAAATCATCAACAATGTTATGGTGTTTACAAAATTATAAAATCAATGGCCACTTTTTTCAAAACCGCGAATGAGGTGAATGAATAGAAAAACATTTTCAGTGTAATTTTCTGTACCGAATAGAAAATAGAAATGTCTGTATGGACACACGTAATATTCCTCACACGCGGTACAATATTATAATATTATTTACAAAATAAATTCCTATTAAAGAAAAATATTCTATAAATATAAACACTAATGTAAGTATATTGCATTAAAATATATATCTTTAACAAAAAAAAAAAAATAATCACTTTGAGTACTATCATATATTATTCGCTGATAGGTACTGTAGTATAATATATTATATCATAATAATTATCATGTTTGCTGATTGTGCTAATCTAGCATAGGCCGTAGATTGTAATTAGGTTCTTTTATTAGTTTAGTTAGTTATTTGTTCTTTTGAAATAAAACAACTTTTGTATTATACGTTATATTGATTTATTGGATTTCGATTAGTTTAATATACATAAAACTTTAGTATAATATTCAACTCATTGGGTTTGTATAAATTGTTTGAAGATTAAAGAAAAAGAAAAAAGATTAAAAAAAGTATGTAGAATAAATTGGTATGAAACTATTTATTTATCGGAAAATAAATTTCATTACAAAGACCCACATTATAATATAAAGCTTTATAGTCTTATAGTACACAAAAAGAATTTTATTAATTTATCACATTTCCTTCCCTTGCAAAATCAAATTCACATAGAAGAGGACAAAAGCAGGTCTTCCCATCCCTTTCTAGTAAAAATGAGTAAAAATGTTCGAGAGAAGCGAAATTCATTGTGTTTCAAAGTCCTTATTTGTTATCATTTATCGATAGATTACACCACAATCAATTGTTTTATTTATCTATACACGACGAAATGATTCCTTTGGAAGTCTTTACCATGTCGACACGCTGCAAGACACGCCGCTTCGAAATCGGCCCAGCCATTCATATGTGCATCATATGGACATCGCAAACATATCAGAAAACCTTATATATAATAATATAATTATAATACGATATCCAGTTAATTTATTGTTAATTATTAATATTTCATATCTATCGATAATAATAGGTGTCAACATAATGGGCAATGGAAATTAGAATGTTTATTGTACAATTAATGTAAAATATTATATTTTAGTTCTATTTATTATTCTTATCTATTATTCTTTTTTTTTATTCTGCGGCGTTCGTCCGCCGTGACTCGGAAGCAACGAATTACCATGGTGATCAATATTATTGGCCATTGTCAATTTTATCAAAATATTATTCGACAGTATTTTATATTAACGACCTATTTGGAGGTATCATATTATGATGTTAACCTTTTGTGACCGTACTGCTATTCAGTGTCATACGTCATAATTGTTCACTTAGTGTATACTATAAAGTGTATACCAACTGCAGTTTATAATAATAATTTATCTTTTTAAACACAATGGTATAATAATATGATATCCGAAACTCGACTGTATAAACGTTAAAACGTAACATGACTTACCTAAATATCTAATCATATTTAACTGTTTTAAAGTTCATCATAAGATAGAAAATCGATCTATGGTGCACCAGAAATTTAAATATATTATTTTAACACTATTTTATTATTGTCCAAAAAAAAAACTATCGTTATAATATGATGTTACTTACAGATTTTAATTTTACTCAATTTATAATAATTTAATATTTTCAAAATCCTTATTCAACAGCAACGTCAAGTCTTATCTTCAAAAGCTTACAATACATATATGCTTAGTGCATACATATATAGTATATACCTACAATGCCCAACATATACATGTAAGAGTTATGCATTTAATACGATATTTGGTTTGAAAATGTAATTAACATAAAAGCTTAACTTTTGAGAAATACAATTTAAAACGATGTAGGTATATGGTTTAAAACAAAAATGCTTTCAAAATACTAACCCAAGTCGTAAAAATAAGTCGTTTATGATATAATATTCTCTTGAACATGCGTAGGTATATATACAATAATAAAGTTATTTGTTTAATAAGCAGAATTTATACACGAAATATTCAACAGAAAATATTAATCTAAATGCGTCGAGGAGGAGAAGATTCTGAATAGTGAATTTTTATATTTTATTAATCAAAACATATTTGATTAGTTTTTAATAAAATGAAAACAAAACATTTCTTGATATAAAATATAATGTACCACGGCGCCATAGTAAATTTATAGTACCTACCTATATAGATACTATTACTTCAAACAATTGAATGCGGTTTGCTGTTTGAAAAAAAAATTAAATCAAATCAAAAAACTATAACTATCATCGATATAGTTTAGGTCAATCGTCGACTATCCATAATATACTGTACCGATATGTGTAGACCAAGACAAAAAAAAAATATCATATTTAGTTGAACACGTCAAGTCGTGATCTCTATTTATGCAGTCATCGTATTTATTTATTTATTTATTTACGGAGAAAAAAAACTCCATTTACAAAAAGTATGTACAAATATAAATATAACAGTTACAACATAATTTCATAGAGAAAAGAAAGCTTTTACAGTATGTGATAATTAATTTGTATATAATAAAAAGTAAAATTAATAATAATATATAATAATAATAACAATAATCTCGTAGTATAAAGATTGGTAATATTACGAACATTTAAATTAAACCATATATCTGTTTAATATCATTATTACTACTACAGTAAAATAAATCTAAATTGGCAAAATTACCTAATGACATTAACATATTTGCTGGTGAATTTAGAGAATAATTTGTTTTTGTATTTCGTAAGAAGAATAATAATTATTATTTCTCGTGTTTTTTGGGTTGGTATTAAAATTTAGATTCTCCAATAAAGATCTGCAATCAATCTCACAATTAAGTAGTTTGAATAGAACATTTAAATTCAAATAGTTTTCACGGTTTTTTAGGGGAGTCATATCAAAAAATCCTAAAACTCCATCATAACCAGTGTGAGGTTGTCTTTCTATTCTACATTTGAAAGAAAGGAATCGTAAGAAAGAGTTTTGAATAGATTCGAGATTTTGAGTAAGTAGTATAGAATCGGGAGACCAGACGAGGGGAGCATACTCTAATTGGGATCGAACAAAAAAGAGAAATAAATATTTTATAAAGCAAGTGGATTATTAAATTTTGAGCTGCACCGTAGTTTAAGGAAGCCTAGTTTTGAAGATGCTTTGTTTTTTATTTTGTGAATATGGTCGTTAAATTTTAATTTGGTATCAAAGAAGATACCTAAATCATTGACTAATGAGGCACGTTGTGTGGGGCAATTATTTAAATTATAGTTAAAGAATGAATTGAGTTTTTTATGTGAAACTGTAATTACAGAACATTTATTTAAATTGAGTTCCATGCCATTATCTAAACACAAATTATCACCACACATTCACACCTTAGTAACTTGCAGTAGCGGGTTATAAATTTCATGCGAAATTACATCTCGGAAATTGATTTATAATTTATAAAAAATTTTTACTCAGAACGATATTATATTATTCCTCGTACTTAAAAGATAAAATCATTGACCTGCAAAATATATTTTTAAATAACATCTTGTCACTTCAAGGTAAAACCGTCATCTAATTTTCAGTATATATATATAGGTAGGTACTTATATTATTATATAAGTATATGTCATACGTGAAGACGTTTTCTTAGGAAATTCTCCAATTTTCGCTCGAAAGCACTTCCGTCGTCTTAAAAGGCTTTTATTCTATAAACGTGCCTACCTATATATATATAAAAAAAAACCAACTCTGAGTGGCTGGTCAACATTTTGTTAGGACGTTTTAGAACTTTTTTTTCATTATTTATATACACTAACTTGCCTCGTTTGCTCCAAAAACCAAAGTGATTTTTTTATGTCGTTCACCAGTGCAGTGTTCGTACACGGTTACCTGGGTTTGAGTATAAGACGGATACAAAGTCTATTAGTTGGCTATTATTGATTTTCCTTCGATAAATAAATAATAATGCCGTCTCTGGAATTTCGGATATGAAAAGAGGAAGAAGTGAGTCGTTGAATTCAACCAAATTCAAATCGATAAATGAAGCAGAAATGTAATACACATTATATGTCACTCACCTAGAAATTCGTAGTAAATTAAATTTTGTACCTACTAATCGCTGTGTACCGTTATACAAAATTTACTGGACCCATATTATTATAGAATATCTTCAATAAAGCGTTAAAATACGGCGCCATCGATCGCTATAAGAAATATGAACGAACCGCAGTGAAAACGTCAAAATTGGTTCTAGTTGGCATGGTTTTCTTTGAATATATTCGCTTTAGTCTTATATTACAATTGTTAACGTGCATTAACAAACACATACAATTAAACACTATAGGTAGGCGTTGTTTGAACCATTGGATGGGCTTATCGTTTTTTCAAAAATTGTCGATAATCACACTTTGAAACGAGCTGGTCATATGCGTCAAAAACGTACGAGAATCGAACTGTTTTTCTTATATAATTGTGTGGGTAAATCAATTCTACAGCACATTTTGCTGCAACAATATTTTATAAAAAAATAAAAACTAATAAAATGAGAATCAAATATGAATTCTAAAACATTAATAATCAATTTCAGATGATAAGCTGAAACGACTGGAAAACATCGATTGACAGTGTTGATTATATCTGTTATATTAATATTGTCTAGGTTCAAATAATTAATGTCCACAGACGATAAATGTTTTATGAAATAAAAAAATATTGCGACGAAGAGCACTTTTTTTATTCAATACTGTCGTTGGGTAAAAAAGTTTCACATCCCTTTTTTATAGGTTGAACTCCAAACTAATATAATATTAATTTTAAAATTAGTGTAAGTAGTAAGTACTTAATCATTTGTAGTGTGTATAATACATTTAAATATATTATTAGGTACTTTAAAATTAGATAATATTAGTTAATAATATTGTTCTAGTAGAATGCAACTCTGTATAGAAATTGTTAAACATTAAATTTTCGAATCGTCGGTAGTTACGGTGAAACAAATGCACCAGTTTTTTGTTTTCAGTTGCATGCGAGTCTACCGCGGAGACTTGCTATAACGTTTCAAGTAACTCCTTTGAAAAAAGCTCAGACCGACGGAAACTGCTGAGAAATCGAATTTAGTTCCCTCGCGAGTACTTGCAAAAAACATTTGATGTCCGCACCTGGGGCAATTTCGAGCGAACATTCTGACGGTTTTTTTTTTTTTTATTATTATAATTTGCCTTCCCTTTATTTTCTTTTACGTTTTCCCGAGATTTTAGTAAAATAATACAAACTATAAGTTGTGTCAGTTTTAAAAATATATAAAACGGTAAATATTACTATTATTTACGTCAAAGTGTACCTGCAAGCGCTGCACTCGTACGCATACCTGCAGCGCCTCTCCCAATCAAATGACATAATATTTCTCAAGAGTTAGTATTTATTTATTTTCGTTTTGTATTTTGTCACCACACGTCATATAAGACAAAAAAAGTTGCAAAATAATAATACCGTGATAATTTATAACCGTCAAAGACAAAAGTAGGGGCGAGTTACACCAACCACGTACTACGTTTTTGACTCGTTGAAAAAAATAATTAACCAACGACGGGTAATAATAAAACAGTGCATCTCGAAAACGACGAATATATGAGTCAATATAATCATGCGAATATAACGATCACACGTGTAAATACGTGTAAATATATTATAATGCTCAAACAATATAATAATATAATACAATATTATAGCTGTTTTTAGCACACACTGCGGTGTTTGTTGCTTGTTATTATTACAAACATCCTTTGTCGACTGATTTGATATTTCATACATATAGAATTAATTTAAAGCCCCCGTAGGGTGTAACGCAAAGGTTATCAGTAAATGGTATTTTCGTGATATTTTATAGTGCGTTAAGCTACCTTTGTTGTATCATACATGATATTATAGCAGCACAATTTAATATATTTACCCATATGTGTCGTGATAATAGGACGTGCACAAAAACAATTCTGTGTGTACTGCGTATATGTTGTAATAATAAATATAAATTAATATTGTGCACAATGCAAATAGACCAACAAATCATCACCGATCGCGTACACGGGGAATGTTATTAGTCTTATATAAGCTCATAACCATTTAAGTTTTAACCTGCGAACAAATACATTTATTATTATGATATCGAGAGAAATGTACGGTTCGGATAAACGACGTTTTGTACGGCGGGTCCGATCATTTAATTAACACGAATGAACGCAATAGTTATAGTCATAGAAGCTGATTTTACATCGTTATTATAAGTTTTTGAGAAGTTTTAGAGCGATAAATAGTACTTACGTATACTTCAAAAGTTTTATTCGATTGGACAATATTCGTCGCATGTTGGTATTGTGTACCTAATAAATAGTATGTATACATAAGTAGGTATAGGTTGTAT
>WHPZ01580309.1:0-13155 GCA_016617965.1 Macrosiphum rosae
CATATTGGACCATTACCCATTTTTCTAATTTTCTAATTTTGTAAATTATTTTTCAGTTAAAAATTCATGAAAGTTTTTCTTGTCATAGCTTTGATTTTCTTCAACAGCATCTTTTCTGTTAGAAAAGTGAATCTTGTTGGTACTTTTGGGGGTTAAAAGTAAATTCCCAAGTTTTCTAAAGCGTAATTTCTATGCATCATAACATTTTCAAGATATTATAACTCTTTTTGAGTTATTTATAGGCATAAGACAATTTCGAGTTTTATTAGAATTTCGAGTTAGTAATTGATAATAAATTTCTATTTTTAATCTAAGCTTTAAAAATGTAATACAAGATTACATCCTTAAGTGTTCTTAAATGTTCATCAAATTTTTATTTTATAATTTTTTATAGGTTATTTCTTGTCAGATGGCACTGCTGGGAGCCTTCCTACTCTACAATTAAATGTTATTTTGTGTCACCACACATGCTTATTATACCTTGTCGTATATATTGTAGATATATATTTAAAAAAAAAAAAGTAACATGATACAATTTAAAAAATATTTTTAGTTTTATATTCTATAAATGTCAATAAAATTCTTTTCGTTCAGTCACAACTCAAAATACTTGAAAATTTAATACAGGTTCCTCATAAGTAACTATAATAGCAGTTGAGAAATAATAATTTCTTTTACAAGTATAGTTTAAATTTTGACAAAATATAATATCAAAATCTCGAACATTCTAACATTTATTGTAGGTATTTAAAAAATTATAAAATGTTTAATTTTATACACAATGACAATTTCAAATGTAATTTTTTTGACAAAAATGAATTTAACCTTAATTTAACCTACTGTTGTACAAATTCCTAATTACAAAATGAATACATTTAATTACAATAATATCATCAAATATACTTATATACCTACTTAGTGCCTAATATTATAAGCTGAAAGACAGTCTTCAATCAAAATAGTTTTTTGTATACCTCAATTTTTTATCATTGAATTCAAATTTAACACCATCCATTACAGTGACCCACTTGTAACCTACTGTACAGCAGAATAACTCCCACTTTTTGATATTGTGTTATAATTCAAAAATTAATAACCGTAGACACTTGACATTTTCACAAAGCACTTATGTTAGCATTATCTATACATGGAAAAATGTTCAAACTATTTTGACTCTTTGTATGCTATTTATAGCCATGAGACATTTTTCTAATTTTGTAAATTATTTTTCAGTTAGCAGTTCATAAAAGTTTTTCTTTTCATAATTAATGCTGGAAATGTTAATAGAAGTGTATGGAATGTTAATAGAAGATTCCCAACAAGTTGTTTTTAGCTATTTAAAGTCATGAGATATTTTCAATTGTTATTATTTTTTTTTTAATTATAAAATTTGATAATTTATACAAGTATGCTAGGATGTCACAACGTCTTTGCTCAGTTTTTTGTATATAATGATTTTTAATTCAAATATAACACATCCATTTCAAAGACATGCTCAACAATTACTGTACAGCAGAGTGGGCTGTACCCGTTGGCCTCCCTTTTTGGTGCTTACATTTTAAGAAGCAAGTTTTCACAGCATAATATGATAGTAGCGTAGAAAGATTCACCTCAGTAGTGTACTATCATTGTGATTACAGACTTTACTCTCATATGCATTTAGTATAGTAAGTTATGTCCTATCCATTCCTTTTTGAGGTATTTTTAATAATGAGTACTCATTTTTAAATAAAAAATAAATCTTATTCTTAAGCCAAATATGAATAAATACCATAACATCATAATCAGAAATTATTCAAATTTTAAATTTTATGCGGAATTATAGATTTTGAGTATGAATGTATTAGTTTTAAAATGATTATACCATTTTACCAAATACCATAGTTTTGGTGCAGAAATATACTTAATTTTCATCTTTGAGCGTGGTTTCTGGTAGAAAATCGATTATAGTTCAGTGGTTCTCAATCTTTTTATATCCCAACAAATTTAAAAAATATTAACGTACCACTTGAAAGTATATTATAATAATTACCTAAGTTTGACGTTTGATAATAGGTCATTTCACTATAACATTAAACTAAAAACATCAAATTGAAACTGTTGAAAGTACATATTTGTATGTTATGCGTAACACATGTGGTTACAGGGATGGGCAAAATACATTACTTCTTGTATTTCAAATTCAAAATAAAAATGCACAGCAATTGGGTACTGAAAATACAAAATATGTATTTGAAAAATACTGCAAAATATAAAATACTTTTTAATTTGAAGTTTGATAGGAAATGTATGCAGTGCTTGAATAAGGAAAAATTTAGAAGACAAAAGTGTAAAGAATATGTGTATGTACCTACCTGAATATTTAAATATCTTATTGATTGAGATATCATTAGAAGGGCAAGGAGTACCTATTAATATTTTTTTAAAAGAAGAATTACCTCTGTCTCCTCACATACCCCCTCAATTCAAGCACTGTGTTAACAACAACAAATGTCAAACTAACTAAATATCAAAATTAAAAGTTACAAATATGTTATACAATATCAACATATAATATGTAAATATAAATTTACCTTCCCCTAAATGGATTAAAAAATGTTTGTCCCGGTCAACAGGGTACCCTTGCCTCTTCCTAAATAAGTGCCTGACAGTCTAGTACCTATTACCTACTATAGTATAATATTATATTATTATATAAGAAAAGTAAAGCTCATTAATCATTACAATCTAAAACTGACCAAAATTCAACTGTGAGAATTGTTTTATTTGTTATTATTTATTTTGTATTTTCAGTATTTTTAAAATACAAAATACTTTAAAAATGTATATCAAATACAGTAGAATCCGCTTAATTGGGACACATCTGGCGCTGACCTATTTGTCCCCATTATCCGACTGTCCTGATTAACCGAAGAATTTTACATACAATACATTCATTCAGGACCGTCATTAATGTCCCCATTAAGCGGATTCTACTGTATATTTAATTGAAATATTCAGTGTTTCTTATATCTCTGTGTGGGTAAAACATCCTTTTAAAGAGAATAATTAATCTATGGTAAAAAATCTCGTATTAAATTTTTGTACTATATAATTTTTGACAATAAATAAAATTATTTATTGATTTTTCCAATATATCAAGGTATATAATATTATATATTTTTTTTTTTTCAGAAAATAAGTAAAGATGTGGTTAAAAATAAAAGTTCTTTTGTGGAAAAGCTTACAACTACGAAAAAGACATTGGTTGAGTACTATAATTGAAATAATAGTACCGTGTTTGTTATTTTTTTTTATCAATTATTTAAAGTCTCAATTAGGAGATGAAGCATCTGAACCAACAATTATAAACCAAACTATACCAAGCCCTATTTCTGAACATCTTTTATATGCAAAATTTAAGGATGATCATTCATCGGGACTTTTTATATATACTCCACAAACCATTGAAACTGAACAAATTATGAACATTGTACAAAAAAAATTGGACATTTTTCCTGATTTCATCGAAACTGCTATTAATGAAGAAGAAATGATAAACAAATTTAAAATGAAATTCAATAGCAGTAAAATTGGTGGTATTAAGGGATTTGGAATTGTTTTTGAAGAGAATATAAAATCCCAAGTTTTAAAGTACAAGTTAAGAAGCACAAATGAATTATGGCTAACAGATCATTTGTTTCCTCCATATGAAATACCAGGACCTATGGATTATGGTGATCAATATCTAAATATGGGATTTTTAGCATTACAGTTAACCTTAGACAAAGCTTTTATTTTGTTGAGTACCAATAATAAAAGTAGTCTTAATATAAATGATTATAATTTAGAAATTCAGTCGTACCCTTATGCAAATTACTTAAGAGATTCATCATTTCAAACATTATTTGATTTATTCTTGCCGTTATTCACTATCTTAAGTTTTTTGTTAATGTGTTCCAATACAATTAAGAGAGTTGTTGAAGAAAAAGATTCTGGTGTAAAAGAATTAATGACAATTATGGGTCTTAAACGATGGATGATATGGGCAGGATGGATATTACACAACTTTTTTGTATATGCCATATCAATCACAGTTATTACTTATATTACTTGTTTTGAAGTATCTACTGGTCAACCAAAGTTATTAAATTACACAAATCCATTACTCTTATGGATTTTTTTAATGATGTATATGATTGCTGGAGTATTTTTTTGTTTTGCAATAAGTAGTTTATTCAATCGACCATTAATTGGTTTAATTGTTGGTAGTAGTGTATGGTGTCTCTCTTACACTTTACCCAAAAATTTTGTGAAACCTTCTACAAGCATTCTAGTTCAAACACTATTCACATTATTTCCCAACTTTGCAGTATCAAGAGCTTATATAGCTATATCGTCACTTGAAACTCAAGGAAAAGGTCTTCAATTCTCCACTCTATTTACTACTGGAAAAGGCGGTAACAGTTTTTCTGTTGGTTCTATTTTACTGATATTTGTTGTTGATTGTTTCTTATATGGATTTTTTGCTTGGTACATTGACTCGGTCATGCCCGGACAATATGGTGTTGCAAAACCATTAAATTTCTTGTGTAAATGGTCAAAAAATAAGACTGAAAATAATGTAATGGTTCCAATCAGTAAAAGCAGTAGTAGGCTTTTTGAAAAACCTCCGAATAATTATGAAGTTGGAATTAGTGTACAAAATTTACATAAACGTTTTGGAAATTTTTATGCAGTTGATGGAGTAAATTTGGACCTATATAAAGGGCAAATTACTGCTCTTTTAGGTCATAATGGTGCTGGAAAAACAACCACAATGTCAATTATAACAGGTAAATTTTATATTTTATAAATATTATTATAAATTATAATATATAAATATATTAATTGAATTGTTTTAATAAAGGTTTATTTTCTCCAACATATGGTACCATAAATGTTAATGGAAAGAATGTATTTAGTAACATTGATGATTTTAGACAAAATCTCGGTTTATGTCCTCAACATAATTTACTTTTTTCTTATTTGACTACTCTGGATCATTTAATATTTTTTGGAATGGTATGTATTAAGTTTACTTTATAATATTTTAAGGAAATAATAATATTTTTATAATTTAATTTAGCTGAAAGGTTTGCCAATGAGAAATGCAAAATCAGAAGGTTTACATTTACTTAAACTTTTAAATATATTGCAAAAGAAAGATGAACTAGTAAGCAATCTTTCTGGAGGAATGAAACGTAAGTTGTCTCTTGCAATTGCGTTAGTTGGCAATCCTCAGGTAAGCTTTTAATTTCAATAGTATTACTATATTATATTTTTAATTTACTAATACCTAAAAATAACATTCATTCTTTGTTTTTCAGATTCTAATATTAGATGAACCAACTTCTGGAATGGATCCTGAATCCCGAAGAGAAATGTGGGATTTACTCTTGGTATGTATAATTTAATCAGCTTTTAATTTCAGCAGTAATTAATGTAACTACTTACATAACAATTATATTAACTAAATATCATACAGTTTATATGAATAAATGTTACACACTCGTAACAAATTTTAAACTAGGACATAAAACAATTTTTTTTAACTTTTAACGCTGCCTTAGAATATATAATTTGTTCTTAAAAAATAACCAAATAAATATAAAACTTTTTTTTTCATTTGACAAAGTAAAAAATTGCATTAATATATAAATAACTGCTCTTGATTGAAATTTACATCTTGAAATTTACCAATAGTTAAAAATTTTATACAAAATTAAACTTTAATTAAAATAAATATAATAACACCTACCGTTAAAAACCTACCGTTAAAAAAAAAAAAAAAAAACCTACAGTACCAACCCCCCTCCCAATGGCCTAAGTTGCCGCGGGATAATTAATAAAAAAAAAAAAAATAAATATATTTAATTTTCAAACAGGTTTATTAAATAATAAAAGGGAATAAAAAAGATTAGACTATTTACTGCAACTTTTTCATGTTTAACATGATCTTTATCATCCGATTATATGTTTTTTGCCTGTGCTATTATTTGTATTGTTCAATATTAAAATAAAAAATCCCTGGATAATGTAAAAATAAATGTTGACAAACATTATCATTCAAGATAATTTTAATTAACCTTTTCACTGTTACACTATTATGCTCTGCAACCTATCTATGCTACATAAAATAAAATATTTTTAATTACATTTTTTTTTATACCTATATAAATTTCTCAAATTTTTAGATCTAAATGTTCTAATAATTTTAGTTTAAAATAATGTTAGCCAGTGTTTCCTAAAATTTTCCAGTTACCTCAAATAATATTATAAAATAAAGGAATGTAATGGAGTAGGTACGTTTAAATGTTTTGGAGGTAATAGTGCTTCTGGAACAGTGAATGGGTTAGCAAACAATGTTAAAATTTTCTTTAAATTTAACATTACTAGAGTATAGGGATCTGCACTCAATATTAGTATTTCTTAACTAGATTCTAAAAATTAGTCCCATCTATTAATTTGTGTATAAACTTTCTATTTCTAAAAGAAATTTAAAAGAAAAAATATTTGTTTTTCTGAATAGTTTGTCATGATATTAAGTTTATTTTATACACTATTAAGCTGCAGGCTGGTAGCATACTAGGGTGTATTATTCTATATTTATTTTCATTCTGACAATCAAGAAACGACTTGTGGCAAATTTTTTCAAAGCTTTCAAAGTTAAAAAATGCTTATAATAACTTTTAAAAAAGTACTTATTATTTAGTGTAAGGTTTTTAAGTACATATTTTATGATTTGTTTAGAGCTTTAAGTCCTCATCCCCAAAAATAACTATTTATTTTAAATGTACCTCTTTATTTTTATTGTTCGTCATTTTAATTTTGTATAAATGCATATTTTCAAGGTTTCTGAACTTTCTAAATTCAAACTATTATAATGCCATAAAAACTTTTATTTAAAATATATTTTAATACTCTTTTATACATTTTTAACATCAATGTATTTCTATTTTTATTAGTCTTTTAGAGGAACAAGAACTATTTTGATAACGACACATTTTATGGAAGAGGCTGATGTCCTTGGTGACAGAATTGCTATCATGGACCATGGAAAAGTTATATGTTATGGCTCTTCATTATTTTTAAAAAAAGCTTATGGTAAGAAAGTAAATGAATCAATGAAAACATAACAAAATAATCATAAATTTCATAAAAATTAACAGGAACTGGTTATAATTTGACTATTGTAAAAGAAGAACCATGCGATGAGTCTAGAATTATAGAAGCAATTAAAGAAATTATACCAGGAGCAGAAATTCAAAGCTCATTGACCGCTCAAGTTGTTATTAATTTACCAAATGAAAACACTGATCAATTTCCAGATATATTTAGAATACTAGAACTTAATAGAGAAAAATTCTCTATAAAAGGAATGGGTATTTCTTGTACAACAATGGAAGAAGTTTTTCTGAAGTAATCTTTTTTTTATAAGACAAATTGTGCATTTTTCTTTTGTAAAAGGTTAATATAATAATATTAATATTACCCTAGATTGAATGAAAACTACAGTTAATGAATCATATGTACTCATTTAGTTATAGGTTTGGAATTTTATGATACCTTTTCCACTGTATTATTGTTCTCTGGACATTCATACCTACATTAGTATATTATAACAGTTTACTTGATGTTTAGTGAATATTTAAATAATTTTATTTTCAGTTTATCATTTGGTATTTTGGTTTATATCTATTTCTAATTTTCCAGAACATTGATGTTCAATATTAATATTTTCATTTTTATTAGAATTTATACATACAAGTTTTTAATATTATTGAAACATTGAATAAAAATTAATTCCAATCTTATTAATAGTATAAAGTACAAAAGTATACGTGAGTAAATCAAAAATAAGGTCTTGAACCAAACTTTTTAACTATATGATGAACCGAAAAATTCATTGTGATGTCGAACTCAAACCTAATATTTCATCCGCGGCCCGGTCCAATCTTATACTGGATAGAGTATAGGTTCAACTTTTAAACTCAACCAAATACCTTAGGTTAACTCAAATAAAGTACCAAATATGGCATAATGTAAATTTTTTTCAAATAAATTTATAATAAAAATGCAAATCTTTGGCACAGGAATTTCCAGCGGGACAGCTAGTTATACATGAAATAAATATTGTATAAGAAAGACACTTAAAGAAATATAATTTAATACAGTTTGTGACATTAATAAGAATTAATTAAGAAGTTATAATTTTTAACTTGCTTTTTTAAAAAAAAAAAAATGTTCATTTACTTTAGAGCTGAAAAAAAAATATCAGATGATGATAATGATGATGTTGCATCTATAAACACACCAGTAGATTCTGGTAGTTATCAGTTGATCATAACCAAGGAAGATGATTGTAATATTGATCAAGTGACCAATTTAATTCAACAGTATGTACCTGAATGTATTTTGATGGGAGATATGGAAATGCAAATTATATTTAATCTACCAGCTAGAAAAAGAAATCAATTTGGTGCCCTATATTCTGCCCTCGAATTTCAAAAACAAAATTTCCACTTAAAAAGTGTTAAAATAACTAATCCAACTACAGGCGACATCTATCCAAAGTAATTTTTTTAATTTATTATATCACATAAAACTTTATATTCATTTATATTCCTATCAAATATATAAACTTTAATGTAGGATAAACATTAAAAAGAACTCAACATTGAATGATGGTTTTAGTTACAACAATAACCAACGGTGAGAAGTTCATACATGCTTGTAATTTTCTGTCATCTATCCTTTATTGCATTATTGTGTTAACTGTGACTGTTGGTTGTTCTTGTTCATGAATCACATGTAATTTAATATTTATTGTATTAAACAGTTCAATTTTGTTTAGTAAATTTTAGCAATTTTTCACAATAATTTGTGGTATTTAAATTTTTGTTAATCTGTAATAAAAATTTAAATCATTGTCATTGTACATATAATTTTACTCGTGTTTATAAATATTTCTATACATAACTTTACTGTAGATATTGTATATATATATATCACATGAGATGTTTAAAATTATTAAGAAAGATATCTAGTTTATACATGGAATTTTTTTTTAATTTTAGTTCAATCACAGCTGGAGATTATGGAGATGAAACAAAACAACCATCTAATAATGATGTCACACAAAGTAAATATTTTAATTTATAATTTTTGTAAAATACTATAACAAAATTAAACATATTGTTGGTAAGCAAATAAAAGCTTATTCTTTAATTTCACTCTTTAAACTTCTTCAAATTAAAAAAAATAGTTAAATTCTATAGTCTACTCTAATATTTTATTTATACATTATGATTCACTGAGTATGCTCACCCTCATTTTAACCTTTAACAATTAATTTATTCAAATTCTGATTTTTGGAATTTAAAGTATATTCGAAAACCATTTTTTTCAAATTGTTGAGATTTTTACTTTTTAAGGATCGCCTAGGCGTGTTACAAACTTCTATTTTTCAAATGAGAACTTCCCTTATTTATTGTAAATTATTTAGTGGACACTTTTTTTGATTATGTTAATATATACCTAATTCTTAACGAGTAGTTTCTCAATTATTAAAATGTTTATAATATGGATAATTGTTCTTAAAAATGGTTTCATCTCCACATGATATCTCCTTAAGTAATACAAAACATCTCTAGAATTAAAACGTATGATATTTATGTACCTATATTTAATAATTCAACAACACAGATTTTGAAGAATTACATTATTGAAGAAAAAAGGGGCAAGCATGCTTAGTGAGTCACCCTGTATATATGATAATTATATTGTATTGATAGTTGTAGAGTCAACTATCTATTACAATTGTTCAATTCATGGACTAATCCCTATATGATATTTCCTCATTCTTGATTTATAGTTGGACATATCCACGTTAGGTGTTTACACAAACATGATATGTTGTAATCATAATTTTAGTAATAATCATATTGTTAAATTATTTAATTATTTAGTATAGGTATTTCAAACACTTAAAAACTTAAAATAACTTGTCAATCAATCACAAGGAATATATTTCTGTACAAGACACTTCCTGTTAGTATTATACTTTATAATGTAATTTTTAAACCATATTTCCTTCATATACTAATAAGTCTTGATAGTTGATTTAGTACATTTTATATTCTTCAAAGCTATAAGGTAATATTTAAAAAAATAATGAATTACATTAATTGTAGTTTATTTTAAAAATACAATTCCAAGCAGACAAACCAACAAAAATATACAAGAATGATGATTATAAAGCTGTTGTGTTATTTTAAATTTTAACTTTTATATTTGCATTATATTTAATTTCTTCAAATTCTAAAATTTGTCTGTGTGCCATACCTTATAAAACAATACAATTAAGCCTGAAATGTACCATCTTCATTTAATTAATTCAAATTTTATGAACATTATAAATAATACTACAATTCTATATAATATATCATTTATATTTTATAATATTGTTATATCTTGTTAGTTAGATATTTCTCAATACTAATCATTGACTATCATATTTTTTTAGCATTGATGCCAAAGTATACAAGTGGAATAATTTTAATGAAAAATCAGTTTAAAGTATTGTTGGAAAAAAAAATCATTTTTACATATAGAAGATGGCTTTTGGCGTTATTTTTTGTAAGTTATATTTATGTTCTTTATGTGTTTTAAAAAAACTTAATAGGTATCACCAGTGGCGGCTTGTGCTATGGTTCACATGAGTACTTGAATACCCTAAAACATGAATTGATTTCTATAGTAAATTATAATCAGTTATTATGCACATAGCATACAAGATAAAAATTATTTATTAAAAAAGAAAAAAGTTTTTGCTTCTTTTAATCTTGAAAAGTGTGGCTATTACCGATTTAATAACTCAGGTTCATAAATTCATTGTGCTCTATACATTTGTACATATATTAGCTACATGCTTCAACACTTAGCTAGTACAATATGGTACTCAACTTTTGGAGCACATTAAATGTGTGAACCGGACCATTTGTATTGTGCTGCATTGTCGTGTTGATTGTTAAAATTATAACGCACCATCATCCATTGGTTTTTACTGCAGCCACTGTGTTCTCATATCCCTTAAGTTAACTTCTATAAATAGTATATTAAACAGAATAAAATATGCTATTTTGTGATCATGGTAAGTTAATTTTTTTTATTTATCCATGGTAAAGGGCTTAAAAAATTAAATGTCAATATAACATTGATTTTATAATACTATAAATTTATTAATTTGGGTATGTACCTTAGTTAAATATTTTTTATTTTTTTTACCAGCCTACATCTTATAAAATTATTTATGCTCCATCTTATGTGAACCTCACAAGCCACCACTGATTAAGTCCTTACAAATAATATTTTTAAATTACAATAAATTAACTAAAATTATTAGGTACTTATTATTTACATAAGTTACGGACTACAGTACATACTATTTTCATTTAAATATTAAGTTTCATAAAAATATTATACTAAATAATAAATTTTGTCTTCAGTTTTTAAGCCCTAGCTTATCAAAATTTTAATACATTTTTAAATAGAAAATAATGTTCAATTTTTGGCGATTTTGTCAGCATTTAAACTTTAATCGCTTATAATAAAATCTTTTCTGTATTTTTGGTATTTCTTAAATTTCTACATGAACAGTTTATACAGGCTCTTGTATTAAATGTCCAAACTTTTGATCCGGCATAAAAATTCTGAACGTTCATAAAGAGCTCAACAAATTTATACCCTGTCTACAAAATCCTTATATAAATATTTAGTAAGAATTTCAAGTAACTATGATTATTTGTTTTTGAATTGCAACAAAATAACAAAATAGATTTTTCTAATTTTAGTGTTGCCTATATATTATTCCTGTTTTCCCTGATTATTAAGAAAAGTAGATATGGACAAATTTTAAACTTTGAACCTCCTAAAGCATCTTATATCTAACTAGATCTAATTTCCTATCTGAATCTCTGCTGAAGTTGAAGATTGATTCATTATCTGGACAAAAACAAAACAAAAAACCATTAAACCATACAAAAATATATTCATCTAAAATATCTACATAATCGGTCTAATCTAAAATACATGATAATTATTGTTTATGATTAATTGAAGTACAGTTATATTTCATAATTTAACTTAATAAACATAAAACAATTTCTATAAAGATCCTTACTAAAGTGTTTGGTGTTAAATTAATAAGTACCATAACTTGACGGGTGAACAGGGTGATAACAAACAAGTAGCATTAAACACGTTGAATGCGTACTGACACCATTTGGCATTCAATATACATTTAAAGTAAATGATTTATTATTCCCTATGTGTGGCTGAATTTTATTTTATTATTATTTAGTGTAGATAACATGAAACACATGTTAATATGCATACATTAATAGCAGTTTCTTTATTTTATTTTTGAAGACTTTTTTTTACTTTTATCATACACACTGGGTAAAATCTACAAAAATACGTACACAGTCAAAGTGTTAATACACCAAATGTATAATAACTAATAAGCAATTGTATTCTTATTCTTTCCAGGCAATTGGACCAATTCTGTTGGGCTTGTTAGTTATGAAAACAACCAATTATTTAGTCAATCAAACAGTGGTTTCCCATAAATTAAATTTATCATTGAGCACCTACAAGGATAGCAGTGTATATTACCGTGCTGGAGATAATTCTCCTAAAAATTTGGAACCGACATTTGTAGCTATTTCTAAAACAAATAAAGCTACTGTCAAAGAAACATCGTCAGAAAATAATATAATTAATGGTAAGTTTAATAATAATAAGACTTAAAAAGTTTTGTTATCGGATTTATTTCATAAACAATTTTAATTCTTCAGCACATTATTTATACATATAAAATAAAATATTTACAACTTTTTTTTTTTTAATGTGAATTTAGCTTATTATAAACTTGTTATAACTTAATTTAGTTGCAGCTATATCATAATTACAATTAAAGTTATATTTAAACCATGATCATTATTCTTTCAAATAATTTTTTAACATATGCCAGTTGACAGTTCTCAATAACTTTTTCTATTATCATTTTCTGACTTTTTTAGATTCTGAGTGAAACGATGAATGTATTGATTTTACAATGTGTGTTTTTTTTTT
>WHPZ01580310.1:0-13476 GCA_016617965.1 Macrosiphum rosae
TAATGTTTTTTTCCTTATATTTATAAATTTAAAAAAATAAGGGCATATTTAAGCGCATATATCACGATTTTTAAGCGCATAAGTGCATGCATATTTCGGTAGTTTTAGTGCATAAACTTCCGGGCCCTAGTCATAACCATACCTATAGCTGTACTTGCCCCCATAATACA
This sequence comes from Macrosiphum rosae, assembly GCA_016617965.1. Lineage (NCBI taxonomy): Eukaryota > Metazoa > Arthropoda > Insecta > Hemiptera > Aphididae > Macrosiphum > Macrosiphum rosae. Next base: position 171 of record WHPZ01580310.1, read on the forward strand.
TATGTTTTTATTTAATTGGCGAGTTTTTTCTGAATTTTAATTTATATAACTAAGGTTTTCAATAAGCTCTCTGGAATTTATACTTTTCCCTTTAAAAGGAAATTTAATTTTAATGAGTTTTGTAGGAAAATTCAATTAATTTATTATTAAACCATTTGGTGAATAGCTCAACCATGGTTTATTTGGCCATGTAATACATCCACATTTGAAAATGTGTTTATTTGTTTCTTGAATTTTCATACTTAATTACGTGCAAATTTATTTGTAATTTTAGCAGGCCAAAAATATTTCTACTTTTACATTCCATTCGTTGTCTGTTCTAGGGTTCAAGTTATATGTGTATCGTTATACGAATAACACCTGCTACCAGTTATTCTGTATTGTATAACATCATCCCAAATATATTTACCTGTTTTTTATCGAATTCTGATGTAGTGTGGTTCATATTGTGATAGTTTCGACTCAAGTGTTTTGACAACAATCAACCAAGTTTATAAGTCCATACATGTAAACAAGTTCAAGGACACAATGTGATTTTAATAGATTCAATTTTTCTACGATATCATTTGTTTCTTGTTCATTTATAATTAATGATCGTTCCAAATTTCGGCCTTTAATATGACCTTGTAAAGCCGAATTACTATCTACTGATATATGTTCTGCACTGTAAACAAAATGTTTTTTAATTAAAATAACAAATAATAATAATATGCTAAATAGTGATCAAGTACAAATTTTGCTTTTTATGACTATTATGTTTATTAGGTAGGTAATTTATTATCGTGATATGAAGAAAGTACATTTATGAAAATTTGTAACTAAAATAAGAATATCACTAATAGTTTACAAGCAACCATCCTGGGACTCTTTTGTAAGCCAAGGAACTGTATACGAGCAGTTGGACGGCGTCATTGACAGCTGTTCCTCTTCAATTTTTGTTAGGAAATGCCTCAGAGCAAACAAGTAAGAGACGATTATCGCGAGCTGCTGGAATTATCAATTATATTTCTTGGTAAGGAACCCACCAGTGGTATCAGATTTAAGACTCCAGGTGCTACTAGCCATGCTCGTTGGATGTCAAAAGTAATCTATTGTTTAAATATTTTCAAATGTGTTTAGTTAACAATTTAATTTGAATGTGAAAGAGAAAAGGAGCTTAGAAGAAATGTGGGTTTTTATTGTAACCATCTATTTAAAAAATTGGTTCACAGCATATTTTACGATATGTGCTCCGGACAATGATTTGCAGTTGATGAAGACTTTAATAAACTACGATAATCCATATGTTTCAAAAGCCACAGTAAAAAAAAAAATAATGAGACATTTGTGGTATTTGTCTGATGAGTTAGTTTGTCTATGTTTGTTTGACCAAAATGTCTCAGTAGAAACCAAGTGTAAGATCGTCCACGCAATGATTAATAACCCTTCCCCAGAAATGCGAGATGTGTGGCCAAAAATTAAAAACATGATTTAGGAAAATTGCAGCTTCATGATTTAGCTAATAGAAACTCGATGAAAATTTTCATAGAATTTGATGTTGAAAAATTCTGGGAATCTGACGTGGTAAAGTGGAACGAGTTTAAAAGTTATTCAGTAGCAGAGAAAGTTTTTAAAAATCTTCGAGTTACAAATGACGTGGCAGAAAATGGAGTTGCATTGATCCAAGACCTTCTCCCAAAATCACACATAATGAGGACCAACTTTAATTTCTTTTACAAATAGCTTCTGAGCATCGAAAAAGTTATCCTGGGTGAAGCAAACACGCTCTAAAAAACACAAATCCAACTTTTATGTCATAATAATTTTACTCTCATAAGATAACCTAAACTATTTAGTATTTATGTAATATTAATAGTTGACATAGTTGTAATGTATGTACTATTGTACTATGTTGTATATGACTTTTTAATGTATATTAAATATATAATAAATAAAGATTTTAAACATGAACCAGTTCTTCATAATTTTATTAATATTTGAATAATTGAAATTATTCAATTGACTTGGCATGGCTCAAAAAAATGTTACAAAAAAAAAATTTGGTCCTCAGAAACCTTGGTTCTGACTTGAGGCATACTGTACGAAAATGCATAGAAGTGCCACTGCACCAACATACTTATCGCTTTAATAACAATTTTTTTTAAAACCAATTGCAACCATTTACAAACAAAAATGTCCATTGAAAATTTCATAATCTCTGTTTGAGCACTTCCCCGTGTTGGAATTTACCCTCTTTTAATTAGCATATCTTCTTCCCAGAGGTCTAATCTATCTCTGTACCAAATGTACACACACACACACACAGATCCGTATGGGAAATGCATCCTAACGAGATCAACCATTTAGATACTTCATATCGACATGGGAATAGGTAGTAAAATAATTTAAAAACCTTTTGACAATAACACACAAATACAATTATAAGAACACTTGAGTTTATTTTAATTTTCAACTTTCATTGCTAGATTCAGAGTGTTAAAAAGTGATTTTATTACGTTGAGAGATCTAAAGAGTAAAATCTATAACTTATGAGATCCATATGTGTTTCAATATTTTAAAGCATAGTGCTTATTAGATCCATGCGCTGTTGCAATCATAAATTAATTAACCAACACGCGTGCCATGTGTTATGTATAACAAGGTTATTAACAAGGTAATTCTATTGACCACTGCATTAAGATAGGACATGGGTAGTGCCGGTAGTGGGTACTGCAGTGTACCAGGACACAGTTCAGTGATGTCCTAAATAATGTATGGATTCACGCCTAAATAATTGATGTAATACAATGTGGGGGGCCTTGCAGTTTGCATCCACTGACAACCAATCTGTTTTCATATATTCTTATACAACACTAAAAGCCTAAAACTTTTTAAAACAAAAAAATCATTAGGTTACTAAACTAGAATTTTCCATACGTTATATGTCATGTCTATGGCCATAAGTAAAAAATTAGGAGGACCTTTTCTACTACACCTCTGGTAGAAACCAAAAGGGGACCTACCTAACTATTTAGGTTTGCATTGCACCTGGTACATCATTAATATTGCGCTTTCTCCCATCAACCAAAATCTGTATAAAAAGTTAAATACATACGTGATACGTACCACCTATTTAGTATTTATGGTACCTAATGCACATTGTAATTCGTATACCTAAATAGTTTAAACAGCCTACCTAGATATGTTAATACTATTAAATACATTTTTAATTTAGAAGTAAATTAGTCGTAATAGATTATACACCAATATTTATGCGATGTTTCCGCTCCTTTTGGATTTTGCTCTGTACTGATCTTGAATCAGGCTTAGGTATCTTGGTAAGTTGCTCGTTTTATGTTCGAATTGGTAATAAAATCATTATTTTCAAGCAAGATATGAGTATATAAATTATTAGAATCTAAAAATGCTCATATCTCGCTTGAAACGTAGCAATAATGGATATGTATAACATGAAGTTTGATAATATGTAAATTCACTCTAATATTAAAATAACAACACATAACTGGAATGATTATATCTGTATTTATTATAAAATTAAGAAGCTTGCAAAAATTGTAATAATAATTAAAACATAATATATATTAATTATAATATAACCAGTTACAAAACTCCAGTCTTAACAATATAATTGGAATGATTATATCTGTATTCATTATAAAATTTAGTAGCTTGCAAAAAATTGAATAATAAAATTTTTACGTACTATTATTACTATTATAATAATATAATAAATAGTAATATTAATTTATTTTATTTTTATAGATATTGGCAGCATTATGCACAAAATCTTTTATTTTTTCCAAGGCTTATTAATTTTATTTTGTTTTGCAAAATGTAGTTTTTCTATGTTTAATTAATTTATTAGATCGAGGTTTTGGGAGAAGTCCTTTTCCTGAAAATCATCATCTGATTCATTTTCTTCGTCAGAAACTAAATCATTAACACTAATGTTGATCTCATCTAATGTATTACCGCGATACTTCTGGCCCACACCCTTTTCAATGAGTAACAGCAGTTTGCTGACTTTTGCTACCTGCAAATCAGTTTGTTTTAAATAAAATAATTGTTAAGAAATATTTTTAGTTATCAACTAGTATATTAATGTACAATATTGCCTTTGATTATCCAATTATGCTTCAGAATACAAATATATTAGATACATCAGAGGGTCAGAATGTATGAAATATAAATATTAATAATTTAATCAACATTCAGCTGACAACCATACATTAATGTAGGTATAATAATATTAAAGCATGATAACTATTAAACTAAAGCAATTATTATTTAAAATCTGATTAAAAGAAAAGGTCAAATTCTTAAGAAAATATTTATCTTAATTTGCCCAGGCTTTATTTATAATATTTAGTTTTGATATAATCCGTGCAAAATTATACTTGATTTTATAGACATTTTATTTGATAATATAATACTCAATCTGATAATAAAATTGTATTAAATTAATATGAATAAGTTATTAATCTAATTTTCTGTTGAACAAATTTCAAAATTATTTCATTAAATTAACAAAAAATGTTTATAAATATTGTAATAGGTGGATGTAAAATATTTACATGTCACACATTATCGGTCAGTCTATAAAAATGTTTGTGTATGTCTTTCGTATGGCCCATAATGTTATGGCCAATATGGTGCAAGTTGTTCTATATCAACATCAGATAAGTTGAGCAATTGTGAAACAGGGGAACTTGTTTTCTCAGACGAGTTGAAGTAATATTTTCCGAATCCTCTGCCCCAGAATTTCGACCAAATTTTCGAATAACATCAGAAGCCCTCATACAACTAGTAGAGCATTGTGTTAAAGGAAATAAGAATGTGTTTTCATTGTTTATAAAGCTAGCAGATTCTCTTAGTTTCAATAAAAATGTCAACCGTTTTTGTAGATGTATTTACAAAATAGGGACACCTCGTCCATGGATTACTATTCTTTAAAACTTTTAGGAAGTTCTAATTCAACCGGAGACAGTGCATGGCTAATTTCTTCTTGAGAAACTTCTGATGGCGCATTGATGTAAGTATCTAATAGGATACGCTGCACTTCTCCAGCCGTATAACGATTAAGCAATACAATTTGTACCATTGTACTTTCTTGGAACTCTTTAAACGCTGTCGTATTATCTGGATTTAGTTTAAGTGAGTGATACGCCTCATTTTCCACACTAATAATGTACTCTCTAAATAATTTGATGTCTTATGTCAACGGAAGTATGCCTTGCTCCATTTATTTGGATATATTTAATTGCATGCGTTACTCGGAGGCTCAAAAGACCACTGTTTTTCTATCATGTATTTAAAATTGTTGATGGATTCTCTTTCTTTTTGAGATGTGTCAAGACTTAAACTTTCACTTTGCTTCAAAAACAAAAATTCAGCCAAATCGCGCAACTGTTTAAGCATTTAACCAAGTTTCAAAATGACGGACGGTGAACCAAAACTATCGGTTTTTTTTTTCGTATCTTGCAACTTAATTAAAGAATTATATCACAAGATCAAAATGATGAGGAAAAATACAATCTTTTAGGGTAGAAATTGAACTGTTTTCATTTCTCATGGCTATCAAAAATCTTTCTAACATCCTTCATTTCTGTGACACAACTACTGTCAAATGTTTTTTCTTATGACCAGTTTCACCACTTAGAGTTAAAGTGCGAGTAACTGCTAACTCAGTTAGTCAGAAAAACGTATTTCACGACCTCGAGTTAGGTGGTAACTTCAAGTTAATGAAAATCTTTACTCCCAGATTTTAACCCCCAATATTTCTGAGTGTTAAGAGCTAACTTTTAGTTACAATCACGATTAACCGTGATATAAACAACCATTGATAGCTACTATCTATATTAAAAACGTGTTTTCATTTTTCTTTTGCCTTTAATCTGTGCTTTGATCGAAATTGAAAAGTGTCTGTTCGTTTTTCTTTGAATTTATTCCATCTATTGTGAAGAGTTTTTGAAGTTTCTATGCGAATTAATTATGTACCGTCGAATATTATTTGATGACGACAACGTGAATGATGACGAAGTTATTGCGATGCAACGGTGACCCAAAATTGTTTAGGAGAGGGTCAACTACATTGAATTGTATGATGACCATGATTTTATAAACCGATTTCGCCTTTCAAAAGCAAGGTTTAATACAATTTTAAGATCAATAGAACATGAAATAATATCTTCTCCTTCTACAAGGTAAGTAGACTTTAATTCCAGAAAAAAATTTTTTTTTTAATTACATGGGTACCGTATATTTATTTTTTGTTTCAGAAACAGAGCAATATATTATATATATTACCAACTAGTAAATTGTATATGATGCTGAGGTATCTCGCCACGGGGTGGCTTTGTTAGAGTCAGTGAATCCTCAGCCTGTCGATACGTTCACCAAGTTTGCAGGGCCATAGCGAGGCAAAGGCCAAATTTAATTTCATTCCCATCAAATGATATTGATGAAAAGAGGGTTATCAATGGATTTTATAGCCTCAGTAGATTTCCTAGAGTAGTCGGAGCTGTGGATTGCACCCACATAAAAATTCAGTCACCGGGTAGGCATAACTTATAAATACTATTGCCATTTGTTATGATATGTTTTATTCAACCATGGTTTGTGGTAATTTTTATAGGTGGAGATAGTGCAGAAATATTTAGGAACCGAAAAGGTTGGTTTTTTATCATGTAATTATACAATGAGAGCCACATCAGGACAAGAAATGTAATAGAAAGGTAAAATATTGCTTAAGAATAAATTATAGGAAAACTATGTACAACATTATTTATACATTTATTCATTGCAATGTTTTAGATGTTTTGGTGTCCTGAAAAGGAGATTTCCTGTTCTCAGCAAAGGATTAACAGTATACTTGAATAATACACAAGCAATAATAGTTGCATGTGCTGTTCTCCATAATTTTTGCCTGGATATGCATGATGAACTTCCAGATGATGAGCCGATGGAAAACAATTTAAATAATGATGTTAATCTTTATTTAAGAGATCATATTGTAATTTTGCCAGGAGCAAGGGGTAGGCAAGAAAGAGATCGGCTGGTCAATGATCACTTTGCCATTTTACAGTGAGAATATACTCAGGGGTGGACTGAATTCAGGCAAAAATAATGTTTTTTAATTTCTTATTGCTAATAAAATAAATGCTAATTAAAATATAGATTTTGAATAACCTTTTTTTATTTTTTTATTACTTTATTTTAATTTAATAAACTTTATTAAATACTACTTTATTTATTAATAATTAACAATTTTTTAACTAAACATTTTATGAAATAAACATTTATTGCAATTTTTTTTTAAAACTTCTATCTCCAACTTGAATTTTTCCTCTTCTAATATAATGTTCTTTTTTAACATCGTTTATTTCAACCTCTTGTCTCAAGCATTTAATCTGCAGTTCCACAAGCTCGTTTTTATGCTGCAATAAATGCGTTGCCTCGGCAGTACGACTCTTATTTTTCCTGAAAACATATAATGTGTAAAATTTCATTTCTTTCTTTTAAGAATGATAGCAGAATTTAACATTGCAAAATTAGGATGTTGATGACCTTAAAAACTGTAGAAATTGAAAAAATAAGTTTAAAATGAATACCTATGTATATAGTTACGGTTTGATGATTTATTGTTTATATCATTTATGCAATAAATCAAATCATAACAATACCTCTTCATTAATAACATAATAGTATTTTTAAAAATGCAAAAATGTTCTATTTTAAATTTGACAAATATTAGAAAAATATGAATTATTTACAAAAATTATATGTAATATGAATAAAATAAAGTAAAAATATGAAAAAATTACATTAAAAAACAAAAAAATGCATTTATAACTGAAAATAAGCATAGATAACTCACTGTAAGGAGTTTTGAGAGGTGTACTTATTTTAGATTTCAGGTGTTGAGGAGTCACCATACTCCATCGACTGTCAGTTTTACCTGAAATAAGTACATTTGAATAAACATTTATGTTATCAAATTAGATACATACATATTATATTGTTTTTTTTAGGCAAGGTTACTGTAACATACCAATGCGGGTGCTGCTACTTGCTGCCACAGTAGTCTCGCAAGTAAGGGGCTCCTGAAGCACTCTTTTTTCTCATTGTCGGGCCTGGAATAAAATTAAAAATGACTAAAATAAAATTGAAGACTGTAGATGTAAAAGAATTGTTATACATATGTAGCCACAGTTAAAGTAGTTTCTACAACTGAAGTAAAATTACAATACTTTTAAGCTTCTGATGAAGAACATAGAGAATTTCTATTATTATTATGATTTTGTTTACAAATTGCTATTGCCAGAGTTACATTTTAAGAATAGACAATATCTTTTTGTCTTTTCTGGTATTGTGTATGAACAATTTAAGTAAGACTGAGAATTTAACATCATGCTCCTATACTATACAATAAATGTATACAATATATCTTAGTAATTTGTTAAAATTCAAGGTTTTTAGTAAATATTTTTTAAGTTTGTAAAGTTATTTTATTATTTCCTAATTATTAACAAGTGTTGATTATTAATTTCATAACAACTTATAAAGTATAAATTAAATATCAAAAGAAACAAATTCTTAAGGTGGCCATATGTTGTGACTCCATCCTACACTCATACAAACGCTTGTATAAAGTCTTTCAGTTAGCCCACTTTTAAAAACGTTATGTATGGGTATAATATTGTGGAAGAAATGATCTTTGTGGGGGTTTTGAAAGGTTGGACTTCATTAGGCATGACTGAAAAAAAAAGTATATACATTATATTTAAAACAAATTATGAACTAATTGAATTGTTACTATTAGGATCAGTATTACAATAGTCGATTCCACTTTGATTTAGGACTGCGCGATTATTTTTTTTCCTACAATAATCGAATATTAGTTAAATGTTCGATTATAATCGATTAATCGAATAATCTGAGAGTATTACGATTTTTAACCGTAATGACGAATAATCGAATACACGAATAGTCGATTAATCAAATAATCATACTTATACTACACAATATATTATAGTGTTCTAATAATAATAATAATATACTAATTTTAGTAATCAAATGAATAGTCTGGTTTACACGATTTATTCATAAAAACATAAAATAAACTAATACAACAAATATGAACTGGCGTTTACCTTAAGAGTCAGTCTTAATCTTGAAGTTATATTAAAATAAAATAATATTTAAAACACTGGTTTAGCTATATAATCCTTATTCATAGTTAAAAAATAAGCTGGCTGGCATGTTCGTTAGTTAACGATGATCTATGATCAGTTAATATACACCCCCCTTTACTGAAAATACGTTCTGACGCTTGTAGCTTGAACGGTCATAACTTTTTTTGCTGAAACGAATATAATAGGGTAAGTTGTCTTGTTTATGTTCCACCAATCTAGTGGATCTTGTCCAACACCAATTTTTGGATTGTTAATGTATAAGTCTAATTCATTTTGTATTTTTTGGCTTAATTGAACTTCCTAAAATGATAAAATTAAAAAAGTAGTAACAATAAAGTAAAATAATTTATCTTCAAATTCTTACTTGAAAATTATCCATATTATTATTTTCAGGAGTACCAGAAATTACAGACAATCCAGTTTTTGGTTTTTTTTTGTGATGCCAGTTGATTAGAAATATTGTTGACGTAACCATCACTTTCAATACTCTCGTATGTTGTTTCACAAAATTCAGCGATGGTTTTCTTCAAAACCGATAAATTATCATACTCAATGTACTCGATTTTGAACCTAGGATCTAATACGGTACACATAATCAGTAATTTGTTATCTTGATAGCGTTGATCTAGAACCTCAATAATAGTTGTATACATGTTTTTAATTTGTCCTCCRTTGATGTCCGTATCATCACTTTCATTTAGTTGTGTTATTTGAGATAGTTTTGATTTAAGCGAAGAAATAACTGGTAGTATAGCCGAGCCCGTGACGTATGAATCGCCAGCTAAATTATCAGTTATTTCCCGGATTGGCTGTATAATACAACTTACGTTTTTTAATACAATAATGTCTGATTCTTGAAGAGCTAAATTTTTATATCCACCATTTTTATATGTTCGTAGGAAACTTGTGAGTCCAAGTTCTTGTTCAATAATAACATTAATTAATTCCAACATTGACCACCAACGCGTTTTAGAGTAAGATGGAAATTTTTTATTTGGCAAGCTAAATTTTTCCTGAACTTTTCCCATTTCTCGAACTGCCTTCCAACTATGGGCAAATATATTATGGATTAATTTGACTTTATGGACTACATCTTTTATCTCGTCCATATTAAAGATGCGTGAAACTGTCGTGTTAAGAGCATGACCAAAACAAGCTACATGTGGTATATTTAAATTGCGTACAGCCTTTAGCATATTAGATCCATAATCAGTCACTATCGAACATATTTTCCTATCCGGTATCTCATAATCTAAAAACAACATTTGAACTACATCGGCTATATTCTCCCTAGTGTGGTCTTCCGACAGTTCAATGCAACCCAAACAGGTTGAAGTTAATTTGAAATTAGCGTTGATAAAATGGCACGTGAGACCAATAAACGGTTGGTTTGAACTTGAAGTCCAGCAGTCCGTGGTGAAAGTAAAAACATCGGCGCTCCTAATTATGTTTCCTATAATGTTACGTGTTTCACTATACATAGACGGGATTCGGGATTCTCTAAGGGTTTTTCGACCTGGTAGCTTGTAGCTAGGATTTAATGCATTCACAAATAGTTTGAATCCCTCCTTTTCCACTAAACTGTACGGCATCATATTTGTTGCAATGAAATAGGTAAGTGCATTATCAATTTTTTTTTCGCACTTTTATTCAGAGTGAATTGTGTCATTTTCATTTTTTTAGTTAGAGTTGAATTTGTTTTGTGAACAATGGCTATTGATGAGGTGTCAGTATTAGGAGACGGATAAATACATGCATCGGTTGAATCTGATTGACCTAATTCTGGTTCATAATTTGAAGTAGAAGGTTGTGATATTAATGAATTTGATTCCTCAATCTCAAACCTAATAAAAATATTATGAAATAGGTAAATGTATATTTAGACATTTTTATCTTAAATTCAATTTAACAAAAAAAAGGGGGTCAAGTGGTTATCGCTCCGCTCTACAGTAGGTTACAAGTACGTCACTGAATAATGGATGGTATTAAATTTGAATTCAATGTATATCATTCCAATTATAGCATGTAGTACAATAGGGATTATGTGCGTTTTTTGAATTAAACTTGATGTCTTGATTTATTATTCCTTACAAATACTTTATGATCTGGATCAGATCCAAAACAAATAAACAAGGGTTGAGGGATTTAGGTTAAGATTGGACACTTCGGCATGGATGATTCATACATGATTATTTATTCATCAAAATATTAAATTTATAAATAAACAATGCATACAATGATTAAGTTTCAAATAAATTTTATTATTATTATTTAAAAACAATAATTATACATAAAACAATAGTAATTTGTATTTTGTATTTTTGTTCCTACAAATTAAATATGGTAAATTGTTGTTTTGTACCAGGGTGTAGTACTGGTTTGGTTACTTTAACTTTAATTAATGTATTATTTTAATATGTACCATACCTATGTATTTTATGTTTCATTTATCATTATTAGTATTTATATAACCAAAGTATGTATTTATACAACAAAAATATGTACATAAATATGTGCTTAAGAATTCAAAATATGTATAAAAATGAATTATAATTTATAATATAATAAAATGTAATTAAAATGTATGTTTATCTATTATCTAATTATATCGGTCAAAATTTCATCGATCTACTTTCATTTCTTTTAGAGTTATACCAAAAACCAAAATCAATTTTGTCGAAAATCGGGTTTGCGTAAAAACTCGCGTTTTTTCCTTAATTTTTCATTTATTTTTCACGGCGCTTTTGAAAACTACTGGGAATTTTAGATTTTGACCTCCTCAATGCACCAACGATATTCACTTTCCCATCGAACAAGATACTGAAGTTGCAAACTGATGCATTATTTCGACTACTTATCGTGTACACCAGGCCACCAGTGGTGTCCAACCCACGGTAGATTTTGATGCGGCCCCCACTTCAATTTTAAAACCATGAATTAATTATATATAATATATTAATATTACGAGAACAAATTTATTTTATAAATATAAAGATAAACCAACCATCAAATAACGTCCGTGTTTTTACTGTTGCGGCATTTTATCTTATATTACATACAGACGTGTGCATCGAGCCTAAAGATAAACGTTATTAGTCATTAGTGTTTACCTTTATTGGCTCCAGATATTGATTCATTACTTTCACAAAAAAAGCAATTTCAAATTTCACATTAAAAAAACTAATGACTTTTAACTTTTTTAAACTAAAACTTTTTTTATTATAAATAAATATATTTTTCTGTCTACTTATAATTGAATTATTAAATATTAATACTTGTAAAAATATTTCTGCTTATTATTCGCTATTGTAAAATTATAAAAAAATGTATTGTTGTATTATAGATTATAATTTAATCATTAAATTTGAATGTATTATTATTAAAAAAAGTATGTGGCCCACAACAACTTCTACCTATATGATGTGGCCCAGTCTTCACAAAAGGTTGGACACTCCTGATGTACACAGACAATTGAAACAAAATGTTGACCAACAGTTAATAAATAATAATTGAAATATTGAATACTCGACATACCTATACTTTTATAAAATGTATAAAATCTCAAGGGTAAGCTAATATAACTCGCGTTGGATTCGTTGGAGGTTCGAATACAATATTATTTTAATGCTACAAAAATTAGTATTGCTTAACCTTTAAAAACAATTTCATGCATTGCAAAAATTATATAGGTATTGGGTACTATTTTGGTAAAATTCAAAACTCTTAGCAATCGTAAACTCGTGATAAATAATTACAATTTGTATGTATTTTAAATCACACTTATATTGAACTAATATTTTACTATATTGAATCATGATCTACATTAGTGCTTATAAGTGTTTACTTACTCATCTTCGTCTATGGAAACATTGGAAACGTCTTGATTAAATGCATTTCCTGATAATCCCATTCGAATTCGATCAAGTTCAATAAATTTTGGCTTGTGTTTAAATTTTAAATGTGTAATGACTCAAAAAGTTACGATATAAAATAAAATACGACGCCGGTCGATAAATATATTAAAATCGTAAGACTAAGCAATTACCTTCCTCCAGGTGTTCGGAGGGCTCTCGAGATCGTGTTTTCGAGAATTAGATCAAATACACTATACA
>WHPZ01580314.1:0-32263 GCA_016617965.1 Macrosiphum rosae
CCGACTTATTCCCACTTTTTTTTGTATATAATGAAAATACGTATATATAGGTAGTTGCCTTCTAAATCGTGCCACTGTGCCAGAGTACGACGAATGCAGATTTCTCCTTGTCGACGGTTAACGACAATCGTACCGGAACAAACTTTTCTTTTCCAACCCTCCTCTCAACACCCATAGCACCTATATTTTATATCACTGCTAGATGCACGAGTCACCGATTCACTCAACGATAAAAAATAAAAAATAAAGACTTATCATTATTTGGACACTCAAGTAAACAGATAAGGTCAAACCGTGTCGGTGGCAGTATTCATTGGCGGTTCGGAAACAAGGAAGCTACTTTTGTATTAATTACTTTTAGTTTTTACTGTTTAGTGTGCTATGATTTAACGCTATATAAGTAGATTTATGTGCTTATATTGGTTTATTATTATTTTATCCGCAATAATGTTGATTGTTGTTCAAAGGATCCAACCTCATTTTATTTTTTTTTCTACGTTAACAATATTATGTTTATTAGCTTTAACTGATGTAGGTACAACTATAAAATATACAGTGAAAAAATGTTCATTGTGTTTATACACGTGGCGACATGACACAATATAAATCATCTGTTGGCAATCCAGGCATCATCAACCTAAATCATTATAATATTATATTATACTGTAGGTACCTATACGTAAATAAAAAGAATTAGCTATTGAAATTCGTACTGGGGTCATAAACCTAATTATTTTCTATGATATAACTATATAAGATATAACGTTAATCATAAAAACATCCAATATCCGTGTCTCCTATTTGAAATTTCTGAAAAGAACATTCCATGGCGTTAATGACAGTACGCATACATCGAGTGGACACGTTATTCCGCAAGTATGTAGACATGTAGTCATATGAAAATGCAATTGCAATATGCATATAAAGTTAAGTTCAGTGTCATTATATAGTATACAAAATACAGCCAACAATCGACATCAATATTGTATGAATAAGCATACAAAAATTATTGTTTATTACATTCTACTAAATATTGTAATCAACTAAACGATTCAAATAGTATTATCAAATACGACATTGTGCTGTTGCTGTATAATAAAGTATGGTAAATTTTGGGCCTCCACACGAACATGTTCAGTGGGGCCCATTATCTTCTTGAAGAATAAAAAAAAAATACATACACTAATTTATAAGTAACTTTGATGATTTCGGAAAGAAAATAGTATACTATTATAAAAGGCATTGCCAAGAACATTTTTTGTACAGCCAACGTAAAAATACGAGTAAAGATGGGAGGGTCGTACACATTTTATAAAAATCCAGGCCGGTGTGGTTTTTGAGTCGATTGGCCAAAATGCCAAATATGTTAAATGCAGTGTTCGCGACACCGGTAGCCGTAATATAAAAATGGATTTAACAAATGATGCATGGGAGGGGGGTGTACAACATTTTGAAATGGTGGTTCCAAATTTGTACAAATTACCTAACAACTACTGGAGCTAAAATTCAAACATGTGGGTGCCAGCGTCACGACTCACGTACCTATAACAATTATTTATTTTTTTATAACATTATAATATATAATATTGTTATAGTGTTATCTAAAATACGATGACACATCAGTTGTTCAGTTAACAAGCACTTCCAAATATTTAATCTATATTAAATTTATCTCGGTCAAGTGTCAAAATTACTATTATTATTTAGGTATAAGTTATCACAATTATCACCCATCGTTAAAATAACGATAGTCTTTCATCATATTATTTTTGTCATGTTTAATTTAAACATTTGAGTATACAATTGGTAACACATAACTGTTTTATTTTCTGAAATAAAAAATTAATTTGGAAGTTAATTTTTTTCCAGCAATAAATAGACAAAATTAAATTTATTAGATTAAACATTTTTATTTGTAGAATGAATTTATGATAAACTTTATTATGTATATACTATTTATGTATACTGTATTATTTGTTTTTTATTTAATTTTAATCCCACTTTATATTATTATCTAACGATCGAGATGAGTGCTCGGAATCCGACTATTGCATCACATCCAGTTTTTTTATTGTTAAAATTAAAAAAAATTCTTTTTAAAATGAATATTTACTTTTTAAATGAACTGTAATTTATTGTAATTGATAAATGGTAAAAAAAAATAGCGACATAAGACTACAACAAGCACTTTTAAGGTATTCTGTAGCTCTGTGCATAATACGCTGATATTTAATGAAACGTTATAAATTATAAATTAAAAGTAGGTACCTATTTTAAAAATACTCATCACGTTTCGGAGGAATCAATTTGCCTCTATTTTCAACACTGAGGGTGGTTTCTGGTAGAAAATGTTATCTAGTTAGTACTTATGGCGGAGTGAATATTGTACTAGGGCATTTAATGTGATAGAAAAAACGAACAAAAAACCAAGGCAAATAAAAAGATTTTGTTTTAATTCATAAAAGAATAATAATCATAGAAACTGTGATCACCAAATATTAGCATTTTCTAGACATGATATATTATAATCTTTAAAATATTTCGACTCCTGTTCGAATTTTTAACATTATATTTTTATTTATGTTGATAACGTTTTTTGCAAACTATTATTATTGTTAATTTGATGCAATTTAAAAATATTAATCATGGACAATGGACATTTAAAACTTTTCACTATTTTTAAGCTAGCTTTTTATCACGATTAAAGATATATCTTTAATCGTGCTTTTTATAGATTATACCACCAACTTATTTACACCATCGAATGGTATGCCGATTGCCGATATCGACTTACATAAGTCACATGCATTTTTTTGGTAAACCTCATAAATTAAGAAAATATTTGTGCGATATTACGAAAATATAAATATAATATGAAATACCTAGGTATCCTTAGAATTAGATGTCAGTCTTTTTAGCTCAGAATCGTTTTTTTTGTACAATGGTTCATCATTGAATCCAAATTAAAAAAATCTATATTACTGTGACCTACTCAATGCCGAAATACACTCGGAATCTACTATGCGCCTATAAAGCAGAGGGAGTTCTCCAGTCTTTGTAATTTAAAGTTGATCAGTTTTAAGAGAACTATTTCTTTTCAATTGTATAGTCAAAATAACACTTATCGGTATAGCCGTTATCAACAAATTAATTAAATATTAGACATGTAAATTTCAAATGATATATTTAAAACCTTATTTATCAAATATCAATGCACCATAGTGGCATAGTCCACAGTATAAAAATGTCATTAGTAGGTATAACTACAAATTAAATAAATATCAACACATTATAAAGTATTTTATTCGATGAATGAAAAATATGTTTGGTATTTCATCTAAACAAGGAATTCCTGCACGGTTTCTAATAACACACCCCTATGGCAAAGAATGTTATCACTTCCTTTCGTTATAATATGTGCACCATACAATCGAGTTTTTTTACCATAAATCTTTTGTTATACATTTCGTGTTTTTCAACCCTTACTTTCAATTTTGAAATCGAAATAGTTTTTATCCTCGGGTAGGTCGGTTTAGACTATATATAAAAGTGTACGTTATAGGCAAAACCAATACTATACATAATTTACTATAGTTCTATAAATTCTATAAAGTACATAAAGTTTTTCAAGACATTTTCACAGCAAACAATAACTCTACGAAAACATGTTTAAGCAGTTTAACAATATGAAATAGGTATAGGAAATTCATATATTTATTTAGATAAGATAACCTATTTGGTGATAGTTTAGTTCACCAAATATTATAAAACAATAAAATGAGTAAAAATGGTCGTGTAAAATATTAACTGTTGAATAAATATTATTGTCCAGACACTCGACAATTTAATTTTTAGACCAAAATTTCAACTATTTTAATTCGTTTATTATGTTATTATAATGATTAGGAATGCCATCGAGTGTTGTTCATTGTTATTAAGTTAATATAAAAAATATGTTATTAAGTGTTCGATAACAATGTACGTATAGGTATTATAATTAATTAGTTTACACATTAGTCTTCGAATTCCGTAGGTAATATAAAATAATGGGATCGGCACGAATGACTCATCGCGAAACCGCCCCGGGAGCGCTTTTCGCATCGACCGATCGATCACAAGCGTACGCACACACCCATCCACATCAAAACCTGCTACAAAAATATAATGTCCTCAATGTATCCCTTCTCGGCAAAAAGGACAATCTGTATCACGATAACGAGTTTTGAGCTTACGAGATGTCCGAGCAAAGAAGTTAAGAGGATGTCAACTCATTGTTAGTTTTCTCCCGTTTTTTCTCTCTGGCCCACGCGTAACATGGACAATACGCATTCACGAGAAATAATTTTTTTGTTTTTGAGTTGTCTATTTACACGGGCATTTGTTGTCTCCGTCTTACATGTGCCCAGCATATTACGAATTTACGCTCAGCAGTCCACGTTTAGCTTCGTTATAACAGAAATTATAAAGAATAGATAATATTTTTGAGGGTAGACAATATGTCTAAATATTTTCTCTGAACAATTTAATATCCATTTACGAACATTAATTTTTTTATAAAGTCAAATAATACCTAATACAATTTTAAACCCATGTTTAAAATATTTTCCTATAATTTTTGTAATATACCTAAATGATTTTACTCTAAGATTAGCTCGAAGTTTAGTTACTCAATAATCACGAAAAAAAAAAAACCATTTTAGGTGAATTTGTCCGATCCATATGTTGGGCGTGGGTCCGAGAGAGAAAACATAATGTACTGCACTGACGTCCTTTAAAAACGACAATTTTTCTTTTTGTATAGAGCGAAATAAAGGGCGACACGAGGCTAATCGTCGGGCGACAGATTTAAGTCGTGCCGTCGAGGGGAAGTAGACGGAAGGACACGCGTCGAAAGGGTGGCGACTTGTAAACCACCGTTGCAGCGCACTAATGCTGCTGTCTGCCGTTATAAAATACGATATTACATCGGACTTGTTGATCCCTTCGCGATATTGTGATAACCAGCGTGTGTGTGTGTGTGTGTGTGTGCGAGCCAAGACGGTTGCCGCGTGTACGTAAGGCAGCGGCAGCTACGACCGTCGAACCCGTCGCCGTCGTCGAACCGATCGCAACATGTGTTCGTGCCTTCAGCGGCGGCCGCCGCCGCGGCGTTGCCAGGTTTGGTCAAAACATCCCTGCCGCGGCACCACCGCGAGCCGAGCCCGTACGTGTTACATATAATATATAATATGTATATATGTTATGATAATGCAACCCACGCCCAAATCGTCCGTTCGAGAAAAAAAAATGCGAGTCATGGTCATAATATTCTGTTGCAAATCTCCATACACGTTTTCGTAAACGAGCACATCCCAACCGCTTCAAAAGAAACCGGATTTTATTCGTGCATAGGTTTACCTACGGTGAGATTTTTTTTCGCCCGAGCTGACGGACGCACAAATGTTTTATGTCTAATTTTAGTATTTTACTACGTAATAAATTATTTGTCGGTCTTCAACCCGCCGACCGTTTTAAACGTCATTAAATTTACGATTCTCCGGCCGGTTTTTTTTTTATAAATATATTTTTTATTAACGTTTTTTTTGTTTATCGATATTCTATTATTTTTCAAAACACGTGTATTATCATTATTTATTTAATGCCCGGTGCCATTATAGACCAACGATAGGACTACAGGAGTATTGTAAATAGCACATGTCCCGAGATGGCAAACAATACTCGTCGATAATAATGACGACTACGATTAACGATCGCCACCCGAGTTTTCGCCTACCAGGCGAAAAAGATGAGTACTAACCGTATACTATTGCCTACACACGGTTTTAGAAATAAAATTAACGCCGCTTTTAAATTCTATGACGGCAAAAGCGATAGGAGGGGGGAGGGTCCGAGTATGGCATAAAGAACAATCGACACCGGAAAGATTTACAAGACGTTAAAATAAGAAGAAAAAAAATAATCAATAAAAAACCATCAAGACGACGATAACGCGATTTAACGTTACAATATTTTGTATCACCAAAACACGAACGGCTCGGGGAATTGCGATTTAAGCCTTCGCCTGCCTTAACGGCCTGGTCGGGGGGTTGGCGACTGTGGTGGTAAACGAAGGACTCGCGGACGGTGGACGATAGATTTTCGCGAGTGTTAGGTCAGTCACATTCAACGGGTTTTTGGGCGAACGAACAAGTAGTAAAAACCGCCTTCGCACGAAACGAGAGCACACACACGCGCAAGTTATTACATAATATAATATATTATATACACATTGTTGAGTTGTAGTTTTTGTCTTTCGATAGTCCAGACGGCGGCGCGTGCGTCCCGGGCCAAGGTTATATCCAATTCCCTTTTTACTAAGCTATTATTATTTTATTCTGTTCGTTCTGGTAATTGAACAAAATCCGACCGTTAAAAACTCGGTCGGGCTTACAAACATAGATAATATTCAAATGACTCGGTCATCATTTTGTCGTTCTACAAATGCGTCGGTGCCCGGTGGTAATAATCACTTTAATTTTTTTTTCACTGAACCACCGGCACAACAGGCAACAATTCTGAAAATTCCGTTGTTTTCCATTTCCTCGCCGGCCGTTTAACACAAACAACCGATTATTTATTTTTTTACGTTTTCGACATTAATCTGTCATCGTCGAATACACGGTATATACATATCTTTTTTTGTACTGTTTGAAGAGCTGTTACACGTTTAAGCGCACAAATCGAACGTTCAATGATGACAGATTTTTTAACGCCGTGATGGTTATCACTTACCAGTAATAAGTTTAGTAGTAATATAAAAAATAAAACCGTTTTGGAAATGGAAAATGATTTAACGATATTTGATCGTCCATATGTTTCGTTTCGTTTTCTAGCGAGCATCCCGCCCGTCAAATGACTATTGTTGTGCGCGAACCCGAGCAAAAACGCAACACGTTGTCGGCGTCGAACAACGGAATACCAAACCCTAGTGGTTTCCACCCGTCGAACGAGTCTACTACGTCAAACTACGGGTCCGGTTACTACGTAGAACGGTCGAGGCGAAAAGGGGGAAAAAAATATCCGCCCGAGACGTCCGTTTATTCCCCGTTCGGTGTTTGTGTACACACGAACGTCGGACGAATAGAAAAAAGAACATTAAAAATTATTATAACGACGACAATGTATAAAAAGAGATTTGGACACAAATAAACAGGTGGGAACGGCGGGACAGCTGCTACCATGTGTACGTAGATCGGGAGGGGTTCCGCTGTCGCAGCCACCGCGGGTAACGATTTATGGCTGAAAAGACGAATTCAATAATATTGTCGTCGTCGTGGTCTCCACCGCTGTGTTAACACTCGTGTGAAAACTGATGCATTATTATTTTATATTATTATCGTTTGTCGTCGTTCGTGGGCTTAGGGCTCGGGGAGAGATTACTACGAACAGGTAGCCGGTAGTTGCGAGCTGACGTGGTATTATCTCTATATACCCGCCCAACTACAAATGCGGGGTCGGCGGCGATCAATGAGAGAAATCGTGGGACGACAACAGGTTTTCGTCTTCTCTCGTACATTCTATATATACTCTTTACGCATGGCTAGAGCAATATAAGATCATACTACAGATTTACGAGGTAGCGACTAAATAATACATTCGGAGCAAAAAAACGGGAAAGAAAAACGCCCCGGGCGGCGGCAGCACCACTACACCATTTCCCACCCGACAACCACGGTTGTGTTCTTATCTTCCGTTCGACGACCGATCCGCAACAATCACGGTGAAACACATAATATTAACTATGATAATTAAAAATATTTTGTTCTAGCAGAGATTTATTTTTACGCACAAACTCTAGAGGGAGAGGGTCAGAACCATTAAACGCAATACGCAACCACCATATGTTAGAGTCGGCGTCGTCGACAACGGACTGGCAGTACGACCATCGGATAACGGAACCCGCAGGGTAAACAAAATAAACGTAAAACTATAATGTTCTGAAAAAATATTACTCACCACGCCTTTACCCTGATGACGACTTCACCCTCGCCCATGGTTGGTTCGGGCTTCTTCAGGATCTTGACGGACTTGAGACCGCCAAACCCGGTGAGCACGACGGCTCTCATCTCGGCCTTGGGTGGTTCCTCGACGGCGGCCACCGCAGCTTTTCCGTTGCCCTCGGCTTTCGGCTGTTCAACGGCGGTCTCGGACGCCGGTTTCTCCTGCAGCTGGTCGCCTACGGCTGCTGCTGCCGCCGCCACTGGTGCATTTTCTTCAGCCATATCGTTCGATGTGGATTTCAAAACGTCGAAAGTGTGTGAGAGCAAAAAAGATCCTTAAGGGTTTTCTGGTAGAAAAAAAATGTATAAAACTCGTAAAGGTATAGCCGGCGTACGTGCAGGATTACGTATGCAAGTGAGTGAAGAGACAGAATAAACGACCGACTGAGTCCGCGTTGCAACGGTGAGTGCCGAGTGGACGGTGGACGCTATGGTCGCTATGTGCGTATTGGCGCCGACAGCGTTGCCGAAAGAACACGGAGCGCGGATTGCGGCGGCGGCGGCGGCGTCGATGATTCGTCCGGCGGCGGTGGTGCTGAGTGCTGATGGCGGCCGTGCGGCGGCGGCGGTAAGTTGTACACCACCCTCTCGTGTCTCGTGCAATAAAATTCCTTCTCCTTTCTAATTTTCTATACACGTACTGGGAGCCGCAGTGTGGCCACGCGACCGTTGTGCAGTTACCGTACGGCGACGGTACCGAAATACGGTAATTATGCGGTCGGCCGGCCGGCGAAACGGAAGTTCGTTATTACTTATATTAACGCCCTACGTTTGGGCGTTTACCGTACTTCTGTACTCAAGTTTGCCGCCTGCCATCGCCCATGCCCCATCGTAGCACCCAGTAGTGCCAGTACCGTATAATAATAATACGTCCAAGCTTATTTAGTATTAAGATCTTTTTTACTTCAAAACTCGTCACCGGAGAACGCGAATACCAGACAATTGTATATTTTATTGGATGCAATTCTGTATTTTCCAAATCAATGACTTTTTGACGAGGGCCAAAGAAAAAACGATCAAATGTATTACGTACATCATACTGTATCATAATACATCACTTATCAAAGCATATTTTTTTTTTTTACGTGATATCGAGGACCGGAGAAGGAACCAATTTTGCAAATACTTCTCCTAAACCAATACTTCTCCTAATATCAAAGCATAGTTATGTAGTTAAATAGTTAATCTATTTGATATTTAATTCGCATTACTATCCATGGATACTTTTTTCATATTTTCGTCGAGTTAATGACTTAAACGCCAATGCCAACTGTCAGGAACCATTCAAATGGTTGTTGGTGGCAATATACTTTAAGTCGGCACTCGGCAAAATTGTTCGACAATTCAAAATGTATACAATCATTTTAAAAATTACACCCCCCNCCGATTTTTTTTAAATCGTCCTTGCTAACAGCCTATTTATATTATTAACTATAGGTACTGCAGTGTACAGCGTTTTTTAGCACATATATATATAATCATATAGGAGTAGTACCTACGTATATACAATTATTCTTAAATATTTAAGTTTTGGTGATAAATTTATTGTAGGTACCTATAGTTTATGATGAACTATGATAGTTGCATAAAATCTATAGCATGTTGATACAATTTAATAGTTTGGAGTCGTTTTATTTATATATTATAATTTATAACATATACGCTGTAAAACATGAATATTACACATAGGTAATACACAAGGAGAGAGAATAGTAAAATAACGAAAAAAACTCAAAAATTTAAAATTGTCATATAAGTATTTGGAAATTACTTAGAACATGAAATGCTTTATTTCATATAATTGAGACTTTGTATCTATGGTAAATAGTCGATAGTACCTATTATGCTACGATATAACATTAAATTTTTTTTGCATATTATACTGTATTGCTGTATAGTCATATAGATTATATTATAATATATACGACAAACCTAATACATCTTTGATTTTAATCTTAAGTAATTTAATTATTTTTAATTCACTGATGATTTGAAATCTTGAATTTAAAGTAGGCACTTTCGTTTAAGTATAATTTTATAATTAAACAAATATATTAACAATTATATAGTTATTTTAATTTAATTAAAAACAGAATTCATGATTTAGGCAGTTTTACGACTGGGACATAATATAAACTATTATATAATATACTCTGTCTCTTCATAACCAACTTATTTATCCAACGCATCCAAATTATCAAGGCAATTAAAAATGTTTAAATTAAATATTTAAATTACTATACAAATAAACTATAACAGAATATATAAACTATAGCATATAGGTACAGATATATTGTCAGAATAAAATATTTTTATAAGTCTTCTTACTTGTCTATTTTTGAACTAAACAAATATATTTACTTTGAATATTTATCTTCCCAGTTATTGTATTTGTATTATATGTATGTATTGAATTTATTGTGATCTTATACGATAAATATTTTACGTCTATACAAAGCTATTTTGTATATCTATATTTATAAAAGTCAAATAGGTATCTACCACACTCTCATTCACATATCGCTACATCTCATAAACTAACGAACTTCCGAACTTGAAATTTGGAATAGTGGTTTCTTTAATGATATAGATATGTAATAAGAAATGATTTTCCTATATTTGTATTTTCAACAGTTGATCCAATAGTTATATCTTCAAATTCACGGTGGAAATAATAACATAAAATAATTAACTTGAAATAAGTTCATTATTAATCACAGATTATATTGGTTTATACCTTAATATTTACTAATATTATCAATTAAAATATGATAAAATGTATAAAATAATATAATTTGGAGTTTGTGAGNGTAAAATTTTTTCTTGCTACACCTGAAAAATATATCTTGGGCAGTGGCGCCCAGTGTATATACTATATTATACTATAATATACTATATGATTTGTCACAAAAACAAAGTGCCCTGCACGGGCGAAGCTGGGATATTCAGTTAAGTAGTTATATATCTCTCTATATATATATATATATTTGAAGTGATTACATAGTGAGCACGTGGCGTAACGATAGCAACAGGCTTTTATTTGTAGTCCGTATAAAACGTCAGTTGAACAGTCCTCAAACCCAAAACGTTAAAGAAAATCAATATGAATGAAATAAATTATATGTCTTATACAGACAGAACTACAGAAGAATATCTCTGTGGCCTGTTTGTGGTACTAACATCTCAGTCAAATTCCTGTATAAATAAACAACTATTGTATTTCTGATGGCATTGAATAGTCGTATATACATGTAGCCATATAATTGTATAGTGCATCCAACTACCAAAAAATAAAATGTATAATAAATAATAATATTATACTAATACTTTATTATACTATAATCTATCTATCTACCTACCTTATAACTGTTATACGAATTACATTTTAGATTATTTAAGCGATTCATAATATATTTCATGTATTTTATTTATTGTATAATTATGAATGTTAAGAAAAAAAATTGAAAAAATCTTTAATTATGTTGTGTTCAGCTAGTAAGGGCGTAGCTATAGGTCATAACTCTAAGTACCGTCTGTATAATGTACGCTGTACGGAAATGGTATTATTATTTCAGATGTTTATTGTTGACTATAAAAGTTGAAAAATGTATAAATGATTAATTAATAATATACAAAACACGAAATTTATGAAAAGTTTTTGAAATAGGTAATGAATGTCTTACTTAAAATTGATCACCCTGTATACTGTATATATACAGTATACACTTATGACTGATGAGTCATCAGTATACTATGGCTGATGACCGATTAATATAATATTAATTAGTAAAACTATAGAATATGTTAAATTATCGTACTGTATACGTATATTAGGTAGATAGGTAATATTAAATAAATATTTAATACAAATAAATAACAAAAAATCAAAGTACCTACTATTACTTTTAATTTAGACCTATGTTACTCTTGATTATAATGCCAATTAAAAGCTATATTAAACCGAAATCTAAATATTGAACACCAGGTCAATGTCAATACTGTGTAGTGATCGCTTATGGAGGAAATTCCGTTCGTTCATATATATAATTCAATAATTGTTTAAACGACATATCACTTTTGTTATGACCTTTAGTCGTTTGTGAGAAAGATAGATAATTTTTAAGTAAACACATAATTTGTTATACTTTATGATAAAGTATAATAAAATAACTTTATTAAACACAATATAATACCTACATTATTCAATATCTATATCGTACATTCCTATATAATGCATTGGTAATATTTGAGCTCTACAATGAATGGAAATGACTAAGCAGGTACTTGTTGCGACGTGGCTGTGACAAAGTCCACGAAGAGCATTACTCTTAAATCGGGTGAATAGACAGTCTAATAACTAATAAGTAATAACTGTAACTATAGTCTGTAACTTTTGAAAAATGCTAACCGCAAGGTGGTTGACTCATATTTATACGAGTTCTATCGGCGACGAGTATCATGAATCATGATGTTATTAATACCTAAATAATTATTCTAATGGTATGTAAAGTTCCTCTGACCATTAATATTAGGTATATGCACTATGCACCCATGTCCCATGGGCGGAAACAATATATTATGTTTAATCTTTGGTGCTGGAATTGAGTATCTAATATCTATAGTTCGCAGTTCGCACGTATACCATAATATTTCATAACATCATATTATATACCTACTACAGAACTATTAAAGTATAAGCATACTACTAATAATAATTTTAATAATATAGTAATATATTGAAAAAAACCATCAACTTAAGTTTGATATTTAAACATTACAATCTACACAATGAATTAATGTAAAGCTTCATACGTATAGGTAGGTACCTACTAGTATTTTTTGATATATTTTCATACGCGTGATATGTCACATAACATTTTTAAAACTAAAGACCGACATTGTATAACTATCATTATATTTCTTAGAATGTACAAGATAGTAAGTAGGATTCAGTTTTTATTTATAGGTAGGTATTATCATTATGTGCGTATAGCGTAGGTATAATGCGTCAGTTTATGAATCTGTAGTGTCATCATCAGCAGGTACAACCAAAGTATCTGGTTCTCGAGTTGAGTCCAAAGCTTTGTGTAATTTTTCCAACTCCAACATTTGCGTAGTGTAGTGTTTACCTTTTTTTGGTGGTTTCATTATCAATCGAAGGTTAGGTGACATTTTTAATGCAACGATTGTACTTCTAAAATGCAAATACAATTTGACTGTTATATTAAATAGATACTATTTACCAATAATATAGTTTAATTAGTGATTACTTTGAACTACCAACGACTATTACAGGCATCCGCCAATTAAACGCTAACTTAGTAAGCTGGTATTGACTTTCGGGTTGTATAGGTTGACAGCAAATATTTTTATACTTATCTGCGTCCAAATCATAAAATACTACATCACAATCTTCGGTGATTACTCCAAAAACTGTACTCGAAAACGGTGACCAAAGAACATCAGACACGCTCCACAAGAGATCAAATATCAAAAGTGGTATACTTTTAGGGGAAAAAAAAATAAACTGTTAGGTTATAAATATAAAATTGGTAATTATAAAATATTAAAATGTATGTTTTTTATTCATAAATCATAATTAATGTTGAGGATCACACAGCAACTTTTATATTTTGTGGCTACAACTCATTTGCGCACATTTACCTTTTTTACAACCCATTTGGGCTCAAAAACCAACTAATTTTCTCACAATTTACGAACAATAAATATCTTTTTCAAAGAAATTTAACCATGTATAAACCATAAGGTATATCCTGCGGTAGTCAGAAAAAAAGCCACGGAAAAAAAGTCAAATAAAAATTAAATTAAAGAACTAAATTATTATTTTTAATTTTGAACATAGTTGGTCATTAAAATTAAAGTTAAGAAAAATAATCCAATTTATTTATTTAAATTTTCTGTTGTTGTCAATTATATTATTAAATGTATAGTAATAGCATTAGTATTCTATAGTAATGATGTGTTTTTTTTATTTTTATTTTTGTGTGTCTGTCATCGCCTTTTGGGGCAGTATAAGATTTACACCTGGATATGTATAATGTATATACTTTGTACAGGGTGATTTTTTTTTTAAATGTGCATGTTGCAGTATAATCTACATATTACATATATATATATATTAAGTTATATTATACTTAAGTATAATTAAAGTAGGTAATTACTGACTTATTAATTAACCAGAAAGACGGTTTGTCAACCTAAGATATTTTATAGTATATTTATATTATATTGTTATTATTAATACGGTAGCCGGTTAAACTGTACCTAAAAGCTGGTTTTCATTGTTCACATTTTCGTAAATTTTAAAAATATATTAATATGTGCTCAAACGAGTCTCCGCCTATTTTATATATTATACAAATATACAATTAACAGCATGATACTTGTATAATATTGATATTTGATAGGTAAAGTTAGCTACATATTATATTATTTACCGAAAAATTTAGGTCTGGTATTTAAAACTTTAAAGTTTATCTAAAATTACTAGGTTTCTGGTTTACACATTTTGGTTGCAGCTAATAAAGTATACCAACTTTAGGGTTTAGTGTTTACAGTAAACATTTTTGTTGTAACATTATTTTATGGTAATTTTTCTATATTGCTCTATGGTTTTAACTTTTAACCAAACAATAACTATACTTACTCAGATTTATCTTCCCACACTTTAACCGTACAATCACCACTACATGATAAATAAATGTTTGGATCATATTTGTTATAATCAATTCTATAAACTGACATTTCATGGGCTTTAAATTTTTGCATAAAAAAAGAGCTCCATTCTGTGTTACATTTAAATATATAGCCTTCATTGGTTCCAACTAGATATATTCCACTATTTTCGGGATGGAATGCAATCGTTGTGCCTCTACCTAAAAAAAAAAATGTATGTCGGTATAAATGTCTTTAGGATAATGAAACAAAAAAATAAAAAATATTTTAATATATATATAATTAATAGCTTACCAATTAATGTTTCACTAATTCCACCAAGTGTTATTTGAGGTTCAATGTCTAAAACTAATGTGACTATAATGGTTTTTGACATTTCACTTTGCATTAGTAACCAATTACACACTGTTCCATCTTCAGATATAGAATAAAAATTTAATTCACCATCGGGCAAATCTTTCACCCAAACTACCTAAATAACATTCCGAAATATAGGTAGGTGTATAATATAATGTATTTTATATTTTTTAATATGTAAAAACCACACGGAGTGGCCGAGCGGTCTAAGGCGTCGATTCCCGGCCGGGGGCGGCATTTTTCTTCGGGCAAGTCACGGTGCCCGGAGAAGAAGTGCCGCCATCCCCCCTCCCGGGGCATGGGGCAGAAACCTACGGGTGCCCATTAGAAATTCTGCCAAACACACACGTGTTCCATCCCCCTACAGTTCCACAGGCTAATAACCACAGTGGTAGGATCCTAAATCCCCCATCCCCACCCCCAAAAACCCACTCATTATTATCAAGTAGGTATACTATAATACTATATTTTATAATTACTGTATATACTATATACAATGTAGTTAATATGTAGTTATACATAGACAATATAGGCTTAAAATTAAATACACATAATAAATTATAATACTTAGGTAGTTATTTTAATTTATTTTTAACTTATAATAGTCAATATCAATGGCGATATACCGTTGAACGGTGAGAATAGATTCTTGGTACAACGTATAAATAGCTTAAAATGAATCTAAATATTTCGAAAACTTTATTTTATTGTGTAGGTATATATAGTAAATAATAATATATACTGACAAAAAGTTTCAAGTCTCTACGAATAATACTTTTCGAGTCAATGCAATATAAAACTAAAATAGTTATTTTTTGTTTAAATATTAAACTTTGTAAAACTTTTAATTTTAAATTATGACTAAAAAACAAATTTGAAATTGGCCATTCCTATTTTTGAAATTTTTTGGTTTCTACAAGAATAACTTATGAGAAACCTTGTATTACATTTTCAAGCATCAGTTTTATTTCAGTTAAAAATTGTATAGGTACATTTTCAACTTCAAAATATTAATACATATTTTTGTGATTTTGACGAATCTAAACGCTAAACGCTAAAAGATAATTAAATAATTAAATATTTAAAAGCTTTATTTAAATGCTTAAATTTAATCCAAATATTTTGAAAATTGTCTTGTGTGTAGAAAATGATAATTTAAGTGATAGTTGAATGTTTCAAGTTTTTACAGCTCATTTTTTTTTTTAATTATACAATAAAATAGATAATTAAATTCGTTATTGGAAGATAAATCATTGTAACAAGTGTGCGATTGTGGGAAGTTAATAGCGAAGGAATAATTAATAATAATTAATAGCGGGAAGTTAGTAAATGATATCAAAATTTGAATTGCAATCCCTAATCACTTGTAAATAATCTTTTTTTAATTTACCGTGAACAAAAATTATGAGGAATCTTGTGTTAGATATATATTCAAATATTAGATATTAAAATTAATTAAAATGTTTTTTCAATATTTTATATTTTTTTCAACCACTTGTTGTAAGATCAACTTATGAGAAACCTTGTATTAAATTGTCATGCTTCGTTACACACAAATAAACATTTTATCAAACTTAAATTGAAAAAACAAAATCAAAAAGTGACTAAAAGAAAAATCATTTTTGTATTAAAAAAAAAAAACAAAATTGATTTTGCATTAAAATTCTTGTTTTCACGATTGTTTATTCTCCGATTATTTTGATTACCTAATAATTTTTACTTTTGATCTCCTAAAGTACCAACATTCCAAAACTAATATATTCATCACTCGGTTCAAATCCTAAAATATAATTAGATGTACTATAATAATTAAGAATAAACCAGGATTAAAAAAGCATAAAAAATTCACCTGTCTCACACAAGCCATATGTTTAGTATTTACTGCGTCTGTCATGTATTGAGCTTCTTTTGTTGGCAAGCTAACGTTATATACAGCCAAATGACCATCATGGAATCCAACAGCCAGGAGAAACCCATGGTTTCGATGGAAATCTAAACACATCGCTCCACAGTGCGTCTGGTTTATGTATTCGGGGTATGATGGATTTTTCAAAGACCATAAGCACACATAACCCACATCTGGACTATCAGTTAATGGTAAATGCCCTTCAGCTATTATATAAAATAGATATTCTTCATAAATAGGAGGTTAGGGTACAGTTATGTGTTGCCCCTAAGAGTGAGTGGGCTATTATCGCATATAATTATCAATTAATCAATTATATATGAAACTTTTGGATCAATATTGAAGTAGTATTAAATAAAATAAAACCGAGATTTCTCACTCAAGCTCAAAATCTAATTTAAAATTGAATAGGTATGTTTATTGAAACTAAATATATATATTACAAATGTATAATAGTAAATTGTAATAATTATTATTTGATTAAAGAGGTAATTTAGTATACTTATATAATATGACAAAGTTATAATGTATTAGTATGTATGGAAATGTTAGTCGTCGTCTTATTTAATTTTAGATATATTTTTACATTTGTAGATAATTTAACTAAAAACTGAAGTATGTTAATTTAAGTAACTATAATATTTATCTAGAAGTAATAAATTTATACCTATTTGAGTTTAAAAAAAGAGTTTTTACTGAATTAAATATTTTTATTAATGTATTTTAGCAATAGTTTGTAATTTGTAATAGGTACTTACGAGTTCCTAATGTAACAGCAAACATGTCAAAATAATCTGGGCTCCAACTTATATCAGTCACGTGCAAATTATCAGCTTTGTCATATATCATTGTCCACAATGGGAGTATTGTTCCATCTCTACCCCTAAATTGATCAGATGGATCCTCGTAGTATCGGAAATCTAAAAGTAATGTGTGGTTATAGATTGTTGTATGGACTTATAGACTATTGGTAACTTATTAGGTTAACTAACTGAACTATTATTTACTATCAGACTAATAGTACCTAGTGAGAATTATATTTCTGTATAAGTTTTAATTATTCTATAATACGATTTTATCGTATTATTACTAGTAGGTAAGTAGTGTTCGGATTTTTAAGCGCAATTTTTTTTTTTTTTATATGTTCTATACAATCTATTCCTTTAGGAACAATAAGAATGTGTGATACTAGAAAAAATATATATGCATGAATATTTGATGAGGGGGGTCACCCAGTGGTACACTACTCTTACTTGATGAAAGCACAATTAATAACAAAAAAGCTTACAATTTAAAAAAAAAAATAAAAATCCATATTTTTTTTAAAAAAAGCATGACCAAAAATTAACGCAAGAGGACGCCTGCACGCCACACCAGAATGTGTGGTCTCCGTATTCACACGTACCTATACGACATTCACAAAACGCGTTTACGTAGTCTGGGTACAACTCGCTCAATTTTGGTTTTAGAACAAAAATACCTATTATGAAATTGATATATGAGAATATATCGGTGTACATGACTGTGCGTTTATAAAAATTTAAAAATGTTTTAATAAAATATATTTAAAAAGTTACAGGTCTTTTAAAAATGTTGAAATGGTCGTTATTTCTAAACAATATATCGAGTACTATAGGTACTCGGAATAGTGAAAAAAAACGCACAGTCTTGCTCTTTGAAATATTGTCATCTTTTCATTTTAAAATAGGTATTTTTACTCTAGAATCAAAAATGAGACTGCGTAATCACGTTTTGTCTATGTCGTGCGTGTGTAAGATGGAGACAATAACACAGCGGATGTGGCCTCCCCTTAACTAGGTATAAAATTTAATAAAAAAAAATTTTAAATTAAAGATTGCAAAAAAAGCAATTTCATAAAAAAAAACCGAAAAAAGCAAAAATGTATTGGCTTATTTTGAATCAGAATGACATGAAACGAATGTATTTATAAAAATTAGATTTTTATCTCATATATAAAAAAGAAGCATATGCTTTAAAATCTGAGTCCTACTAGTAAATATAGTAACTTACAACTTGTCAGTATTTAATACAAATTTACAAATTACGACACTAATGTTAGAAATACATTAATTATAGATTAGGTACCTATATTTTTATGTTTTATAATATTCTGTTATACAATAAATACCTTGTGCAATGGCATCCATTGTATTTAGGTTGATAATTCTTTCCAAAAATTTAGCAGTGATTAACATATTTTTTTCAGTTTGATCTTCAGTTATATCATTTTTTTTCTTTTTACTAGCACTTTTCTTACTTGCATGAACAGCTATTTTATCTCTTTTTTCTTTTTCTTTTTCATCCTGCTGCTTCAAGAAATCTTCATTATAGGCGTCATAAATAATCCACTGTGTCGCATATGTACAAAAATCATTTTTGGTTGGTGGTGTAGTTTGAACTTCTTTATCCTAAAATATACCACTATTATAATTTAATATAGTAAAAGTATAATAACTATATATATATTACTCTTAAAATTATTTCTTCTGTAAGTGCACATCTCTCGAAGAAATTAAATTGATTCATAAGTTTTTTTGGTACATTTCTTTTATTTGCTGATGAATTTATATTGGTAGTAGATTCTTGTTGTACAATTACTGGCGCTTCTTCGTCAGAGTCCGATGTCGCTTTAGGTTTTGAAGTTTTTTCCTCGTCAATTTCTTCACCCCCTTCTCCTTGATCACCTTCTTCATTAGGAAAATCCCCCTCGCCTTCGCTTTCTCCTTCCTCCACTTCTTCTTGTGTTTTCCCATCAACATTTTCATCTGAGTCTATCACAAGATCTTCCTTATTGTGGTCACTTTCTTCTTTTATTTCTTCGAGTGCAGTTTCATTGTCGTTTTCTGCAAAGTTTTCAGTTGTTTCTACAATAAATAAATAGTATTAACTATTGTATATTTAGAATTTATATGTAACAACTATAGGTACCACTGTACGACGAGTATTATTGTTTATCGAAGAAGGAATATAGACAATAGACATATTACAGTACATATAGTACCTACCTACACAGCTGCAGTCAGCGAATGATTTAATCGTATATTATACCTAGTGTATAGTAGTACCAATACCTATATTAGTATTTTTTAATTTACTATGAATTAAGGTAGACTTCAAATCAATCAATGTGATAAATGGAAGAATATTTTTATATGGTACAAATGTTCCATCTTTATAACTATAGGATACTCGAGCAGTTAATTCCGGTGGTTCTATAACTTGTAAAACGTTGCTTATTGCTTCATCCAATTCCTAAAATATAACAGAAATATGTTTTAAATTCAAATATAATATAGTATTATCTCCAATATAGTTTTAAGTGTTTGCAGTAGGTATATGTATATTGAGTTCGTACCCTCCCCATCCCACTAGTCTAGTCCCATTGGTCCAGCGACGCCACTGAATATGGCGAACGATCCAACAGAAATAGAATGATATTTAACATAATAAACCACTTACTTATTCTATGTAATATTATGTGTAATGTGTAAACTATCTCATGCCCTCAGAATATGTCAAGTTACAATGTGTATAATATATATTAAATAATTATATAATTATATAGAAACAATATAACTAACGTTAATTATATTTTATTTTAGCATATTGCCATTAAATAAAGGATCTTTTTTATAAGTGAATAGTTTATGTTTATTGAATTTTTATTCATTAATATATGGCGTGTGTCATTTAACCGTAGACCTATAAACTAATGGACAGCTCATAGAAAGATAAATCACCAGACGGGATTGTTGAGAGAGAAAAGAGAGGTTTTGGGCCGTTACAGTGTGCCAAAATATATAACCCAAAACATGTTTTTTTTCTCTCTCATATGCAGGCGCATACGTTATGTTTTCTCTCTCAGATATATCGTCTGGATTAACCAAGGGAAGAGCAGTCCATTAGTTTATATGGGTCTAATGTCTATGCATTTAAATAGGTAAGTATTCAACAAATAATATTGTTATTTAACAATAGTATTCAAATTATAATTATTTGCTTGATTTTTAATTTAATAATTCTAAACGGTGCATGCCTGTAATTTTCTGATAGTTACTAAATGGTGAATAGGTATATTGATAAAATTATAAAAATATATATAATTTTTCTTAAAATCAAATATTATATCAGTTACATAGGTGCCTATATTGTGATTTAAATAACAAATATTTTCTTAATTTAATATTTTATTATATTTAACATTCATCAGATAATAATTAATACTACTGCAAATTTATGAGGAATATTATTTGAGTAATAAATTATTATTATTATTAATTTGTGTGTGATGGCTTAAGTATAAATTATAAATTAATTGCCGTTTAACAATACGAGTTTTAAAATTGTAAAATATGTTTAGTACATAGGTACATAATTATTATACTTACCTACTATTTAAATTAAATTATATACAACTTATATCCTAATAATTATTTTACAATTGAGATAGGTGTATGTTCGATATATAATACATGCAATCAACACAAACCGAGTAAGAACATAGGTACCTACCTATGCATTATTGTTAGTTGTATTCACGGCTGTAGCTACAGCCGCGGTAGTATTGATGTAAATATTTTTATATTATCAGATATAAATATTATAGAGTTATATAGATAAATAAGATAAATAATAATAATTTTATATGATCATATCCATTATCAGCCATTATAGATATAACAGTTTTAACGAAATCTCCCAATTGATGCTACTGTATAATATAGTACCTACTATACATTAAACTTTTATAAAGTAGGTATACTTACCTATATATTATACTACCATTCCAGTTGAAGTTTTGCTTAATTTAATAAGATTTAAGTTTATTCAATTCTAGACTCTAGTTAATTAGATTGCATAGATAATTTTATATTTTAAGGTAAGAGTGGTACAAATACATTCATTTAGATTATAATTTTTTTTTTAATAGTGTCACACTATTCAAAAAATCAATTATTTTTTGACGAGTTACACTATACAGTGTCATGCTTTTTAATTTTATAAAATTGTGGAAGTAATATACCTATTGACTAAATAAAAATAACTTTTCTATTTGACATATTTTTGTTTCAAGAATCTGATATCTTAATTTTCTTGCAGTAACGTTTAAAAATTGTTAGGTGATATAGACTAGACATATAGTGATATTGTGATATAATATAAAAATATTTATAAAATACAACTAAATAATAGAACTGTGAATAGTTTGGTACTTCTTCAGTTAATTTTAATTGATCATCCGGCCTAATAGATTCATTGAATTGAACTCCGTTATTATCGTCCACTGCAGGTTTAGCTATCTTTACTTGACGTCTGGAAGGTTCTTTGTTGAATGGTTTTTTCTGGCCTGATTGAGACTATTTCACACAAATAATAGTAATTTAGAAACAAAATATAAATTAAAAGTCCACGTTTACATTACTAATGATAGTCTTGTAGCTTTTTTAGCTGTTTGATCTAATTTTGGAGGCATTATTTTTATTAAAATAAGATTACACCTAGTTATTTTAATTATAAAACGGAAACACTATTCACTTTCATTAATATACATTATATTTCTCTATTAACCAAAATTATAAAAACACTGACTTGTAAGAAAAATACAATATATTTTGTATAACCATAGAAACATATATTTATTGATTCAACGAAGTAGGTTAGGATAGTATTAGTTTAGTTTTACAAGAATAAGAATATATAAGGGGACGGAGTGGCAGAGCGGACTTAGGTTAGGTTACGACGCTCACCTTCGCCGGTTCGAACTCGGCCACTGGCGGCATTTTTCTTCGAGCAGTAACATTGTCCGGAGAGAGAGGCTACCATTCCCCACCCGGGCATGGCTGATACCTACGGGTGCGCACTTAAAAATTTTGCCAAACACGTGTTCAAAACCTACAGTACCCTCCCTCAACCTAAAGTTTTTCGCCTTACATAAAATCATCGCTGCATTTCTGTCTTGTGAAAATGAAAATAAGCTTACCATTAAATATGAAAACACAAATAAATATACTGATTAGTGATTAATGATTATACTCAATAACCAACTCACAATTTTAGTTCTTAGTATTTTTTATAGTCAATTTATAGATATTATTTTTCAAAAATATATTTCGTTATTTGTAAGTAACATCATGACATTATACAACTGTAATGAGTAGTGAGTACCGGTACCGAATAAATCTGGTTATACGCTTATAATCTTAAGTAAATAAATTATGTAACTATTATTCAATGGATATAATATCCCTATTTTTAAATTAATAAATAATATTTTAATAAAAAAAAAAAATCGAAAATTGCTCATACGTATAAATAGCTCAAAAAGAGTCGGTATATTTTAAATATATATACCTACAAGACGTAGAGACGTGAAGATGGAAGTCAAACAACAGTAAAACTCAGATTATAAAATTTAAAATTTAAAAATGATTTTGTAGTTAAAAATATATAAAATGTTCAACTTTTATAGCTATTAGGATTGATAATTTAAAACAGGTTTCCATGTAAGTAGGTTAATTTGTAACCAAAAACAATAAAAACACAGTTATTTTATGCCTAGTTAATTTATGTTCAAATTTGGACGAAATTAGATATTTAAACGAAGAAGAACGATTTTAGTTTTAGCTCCGTCCCACTGCCCCCCCCCCCACTTCG
Source organism: Macrosiphum rosae (assembly GCA_016617965.1). NCBI lineage: Eukaryota > Metazoa > Arthropoda > Insecta > Hemiptera > Aphididae > Macrosiphum > Macrosiphum rosae. The sequence continues at coordinate 23,674 of WHPZ01580314.1, forward strand.
AGCACTAATGTATCCATAGACCTGTTAACTATAGTTTATATGTATGTATCCATAACACGGCTATAGACTATAGGTGACTATAGTATCTATAGCCGTCACGGCTAAGCCGTGCTCCATAAACATCCATAAACATGTTTATGGATCATGATCACGATTAAAGATATATCTTTAATCGTGATGGACGTGATCATGATTTATATCGATTTATTATATTATTATATCATGATATAAATCCAAAGAGCTCAGATATAATACCCGCCAAAATTTGTTAGCATGCCGTTCTGTTATTGTTCTGTTATTATCATACTAATGCTTATCGGTTTTTAGTTTTTATAATTTTATATATTTTTACACTTGTGTAAATGATAATGTATACATTTTAAAATGTATAATGATACATTCAATACAAGTTAGCTTACTAAATATTAATTATTGTTATATTCCTATAGTTATTATGTAGTTTTATTTTTTGTATATACCTACGTCAGACTTCATTATTATTAATAAGTACCAATTTTATTTTATTTTTGATTGTTTCTGTTTTTATTTTATTACACTTTCCTGCTCATTAATAAAAAGTAACGCTTTGATACTTAATATGGATTCTCCATTTAAAACTCCATCAAAGTCGACCGCATCTCAAATGTTACCATCCAGTTGTTCATCTTCACCATTTACGCCAAAAAGAAGTAAAATTAAGAGGATAAGTGAAGAACATGATTCTGTTTCCCGGATTTTAGCATTTGATGAATCCAATAGCCGCTCACCTATTAGAAGGAAACTAGATTTTTTATCGTTTAGTCAGCAACCATTACTAATTAGTGAAAATGAACATATTCAAACTAGCCAGACAACACCTGTCAAAATAGAACAATCAAATTTTGAAAAAAATAAAATTTTATTATCTCCAAGTATTAAGGTTCATCCTAAACGATTTAATATTTCTGAACAAGATAAAAATGTTATCAATTCATCTCAAAATAAAAAATGTAGTTCAAATAACTCTACACCATCCAAAAAATTAAAACTGTTAAATGCCAGTGCAGGTTGTAAAAAAATAACTTCTTTTTTCAAACCTATAAATGATGTTGGTAATAATTTTTTGCTAGCTAACCATAAATCCGATGAGGAAAATATGAATCCTACAGTCGAAAACTGTATTAAATCTGAGTTTGTTGCTAACAATACAGACGGCTATAAAAATATAATACATGAAAAAATTCTTCCATCAAAAATCACAATTGAACAAGGTTTAAATCATAAAAATGACAAACTAAAGAAAAGTGTTATCGAGAGAGAAGTTACCACAAATCAAAATGATAATATTAATAACATTGAAGTTCAATCACAACAATTAAATAGTGTTAGCTTAAGCCTTTCAAACAGGCAAAAATCAAGTCCAAAGAGAAAAGCTGTTAAAAGTCCACGTTCAAATAAAACAATAGTAAAAGAGTTAAATATTGCTGGACAAGTTACTCCAAGTAAAAATGGAAGCATAAATAATACTCCTTTGACGAGTCCAAGAATTATGGAATACTTGGATAATAAAGTTGATATTTCTGGTGGTGATACATATAGCAGATTCATTAAGTTAATTGTTCTCAAAGCTGAAATCTTCTGTTTTGGCAAAGAAGATATAATGAAAAAAATTGAGGGTGCAACTAATGATGAACTTAAGATTTACGGAAGATTGATATCTCGGAAACATGGATGGATTCGTGCAAATGCGCCTGATGGACTTCTAAAGTATAGAGAATCAAATCTATGTGATAATTTTGATAGTGTTTTAGAATCACTAGCAACCAAACAATTAATAGATACAGGTATGTAGCACACGACACACACATTATTTATCATTTAATTAATTTATGAGTTATTATATTTTTTTGATTTTCAGATGTTACTTCTTGTGAACTTGACTGTCTATTAAATATTCTAAAATCCCAAGAACTTAAAGATTTACAAAAGATATTCAATATTAAATTAAGTTCCAGCAATAGTCAGACTAAACCTGCAATGATAAAATCGTTTATTAAACATGTAAAGAATCAAAGAACATTTTGTGGGAATTCAGTCAGTAATTTAAAAGAAAGGTTAGTTTAAGAGGATGCTACCCATGCATTTGTTGTCTCTGTTTACACACAAACGACATAGCAAATTTTTGTTCACTAGTTTCAATAGTGTACTGTTAGTTTTGATATTAGAGTGATTTGACCTATAATACATTTTTTAGATAATAACATTATCTGTGCTTAAGCTTTGGCTTTTATTCAATATTTTAATTTTCAAGCGAGATATGAGCATTTTTAATTTTTGATATTTCACATACCGATATCTTACTTGAAAATGAAAATTTCGTTAACGGCTGCACTTCAGCACAGATAATGTTCTTACCTAAATAATAGGTATATAATAGGTTTTATAATAGGTCATTCACTCTGGTATCAAAACCAACAGCACACTATTGAAACTAGTGAACGACAATTTGCTATGTTTGCGTGTGTAAGATGGAGACAAAAAATGTATGGTTAGCATCCTCTTAAGGTTTGCATAATTTGTCTAATTATAAGTATCTATATTTTGAGTTTTTTTCATTTTAGAGTCAAAAAAATAATTGGTTATTGTTTGAAACTATCAGATACACCAAGAGATGATATAATGAGCTGCTTAATATATGAATCGTACCCTTATTTTATTGGAGATGAAAAGGACAGATTTCGTGATTGTTTCAATACATTTTCTATGGTTGAAAAAAAATTACTAAAATTTCCTACATTTGAAACAAAACGAGTTTCAGTTAATTTCAGTTCAAAAGATAGCTTTGAAATGTAAGTAATTACTATATGAAATTGATTCTCTTGTGTGAAAGTATTGTTTATAAAATAATATAATGTAATAATAGTTGATGATATTTGAAAAATATCTGTATTGACCAGTGTTGGGTAGTAACTTAACGTAAATTACAAATTACTGTAACGCAATTATTTTTTCAGTAACGCAGTAGTAATTTCATTACATTTTACTTAAAGTAACGCAATTTGTAACAAAATTACTTTTGAAAAGTAATTTTTATGAAGTAACGCACCAACGCGTTGTTTTCCACGTTATTACAATAATAGTTTTGAATATACCTATTACAAAATCAAGCCGATAGGATATCCCAGAAAAATTAAAAATCAATTATATTTATTTTTGATTCCAATAATAGTTAAAAATATTACTATACATTCCATGAATAAATGTTATCACTTTATGAGCAGAAAAAAAATTTTGGTTCAAAAATAAAATTTAATAAAAATTAATTATGATTTATGTTTTATGACTATAAGCCATATAGGTGAGATGATTGCACATATTTTGTACATAATACTATAATAGGTCTATTATCACTAGGTATATGATTGTAAAATATATACATAATAATTGAATCATATGAATTGAATATGGTTAAAAAAAAGAGTCACCTTATTTGTAATGCACTACTCTTATGTAATACAAATGTAATTTAAATAAAAATATTTTAAGTAACGAGTAACGTAATTTCATTACTTTTTAAAAGTAATTTACCTAATACTGGTATTGACCGACGGGTTGAACAAATTAAACGCCTATTCAAATGTAGAAAACTAAACATATTTTTAGATAATTTTTGTTTTTGGTGGATTATAGTAATATAACATATTATTGTCTTTTAAATGCATGTTTTAAAATGTATTTATTTTTTATTTGTTTATTCATTGTTATGAACACCTACCTATAAGGCTCAAGTACAGTAAAGATAAATTGTAGTAAATCATAAATACTTAAGGGGCCTCGCTATAGCGTTGATTTAAGGAGAATCATTTAAAAAATTTCTAATCTCGTTATCGCCAGTAAATGATTATTAGTATGTGTGGCGTCCATGCGGGTCAATTTTACCGATACGGAGTGCTCTCACATGCATTCGCACACATATGTCAGTATGTAATATTGTGATCATGAAAAAATGTTTTATTTTTCACTCCAACATACGATTCTAATTCCAACAATACGTCGCAACGATTACCTTAATTTGTATTCTGACTAAATGTTCTTTTTTTCCATAACATCTATGAGCGATCGATCGAGGCACATTTTTAAAATTGTGATTTTTGATTCTATTTGTTCAGTTGCTGGCTATTATTTTTTAGTAGGTATCTAGATCCAATACAAAAACTAAATCATTACTATATAATCATCTTGACAATACAAATCTATGTTTTGGTCAATCAATCTAGAATATGTTCCTTTGGTGCCACCCACCTAGGGGTGCAAATTTCATATTGTATGAAATAAAAATTACATAGGTACCTACTAAAATAAAATGTCACATTATTATGGCTACTTCAGGATCAGAATTATGGATTTTTGAAATATTCCATTGTCTTCTGGTACAATTCCAATTTTTTTTTTTTGATCTTTTGCATGTTTTTGTCACCCCAAAAGTAGTAACTTATGTAAAGATGCGTGTACAATTTTTTTTTTCAAATTCTATACAGACTAGTTATTGCAGTAAATGTTTTAATGCCTGAATCGGACTTGCAGCTTTATCTTATGTCAATGTTTTCTTTAGTAGTATACTAGTATAGTAGCACAATGAATTTGTCTAATATCTGATTTCAGACATCTAAATATCAAATAATTAAAATATATTGAATATCTTTCTTCTGCCTACACATTTTTACAAAAAAATATTATTATAATATCAAAACATTTATTTCTTGATTTTTGATCTAAAATAGTTACATGATGAATACATTAAGTAAATATTTTATTTATTTGTGTGTTCTTTTTATGTAAAAATATTAAAATACTGTAGTTATTAATGATTATACAGTGTAAAAAATGTATTTGAACATATTGACAGATCAGTCGATAATTTAATAATTTTCTATCTATTTATTTTTTTATAGTATAAATTTTACATAGATTATTAATTATAGGTACAAAGTTGCTTTGAATCTTCGTCATGAAGTTCAGTTACTTTTAGAGCAAAAAGATCATGAAAATGCAATTTTAGTATTGTGTAGTGTGTTTGAAAAATTCAAATCTGCTGTATGTGATAAACACATTGTGTGAGTATTTCTTTTAACATAAAACATTACTAAATGATAATTTTATATTATAAATAAGTAAATTTTATACTATATATGTATATATTATATATTTATATTTGTTTTTGTTTTGCCACATTCAGAGAATCACTATTAAAAATACCTACCTATATGCGAAAATACTCTGCAATATCTGTATACGCCCATACACTGTTCAAAAATATAACAATATTAAAAAAATGTAATAAAAATAAAGACTTGTGCAAAGAAGTGTTGGAATTCTTATTAAAACATAAGGAATTTTCAATATCTAAACAAGCTGATTTACATATTGAATTAGCCAAAGTTTTTGAATCACAATATAAACAATTAGATGATGTAAGTATATCAAGGTAATATTAAGTATAAAACAATACCAAGTAGAATATAGAGATAATTTTTTGAGCATTAAGTATGATCTTCTGCTTAATCATATCAATGCAGGATTGTGGAGTTTTACTATAATAAATTTAAATCATTGATAAATTATGACATTTCAAAACCAACACTGGTTTGTAAAAAGCTTAAAAAATAATTATATCCATGATATTATACACTATAAATTATAAAAAGTATCTTATATTGTAGTAAGAATCAATCAAATGAGAAAATGAGAGGTCTCAGTGATACTTTTTGGCCGTATATGGATAAGTTGTTTAAGCAACCAGAAACTTTATAAAGGTTATTTTGAGCAATTGTTCTCCAGTATAATTTTTAGTTTTAATTATAATTATATACAATTTTTTTATTGTAATTTTTAATTTTATCTACAAGTTGATTCATAATGTTATAATATAATACATTATTATATAGTAGGTGGTGTCATATATTTTTGGTAACTTATAATAGACCAGTATCAGGAAAACAATTCTGACAGAATAATTGAACTTGTGAAATATATAATATAATATATCCTTTTCACAGTAAATACTACTTTTACTCAAATTTCAATTTTTATACATTGATACTTTATAGAAAAAAAATTTGTAAACCATTATATTCCTCACTTTTTGCTCAATGTTTAAACATTTATATTTTCTAATTTTTTATTTAGGCAGCAAATATAATACTTAATGGCCTCAAGGATGACAATATGACTGAATTGGGTCGTCAGATGTTGTCCAATAGAGCAGTGATGTATGCAAATCGAAAAGTCAGGAAGTTGAATAATGAATTAAAAAATGAATTATTGAGTGTTGTTTCAAAGTCAGGAAAAGAACCACCCAGTACAAAAATAAATGGACAAATAATTTCTGTTAAAGAAAAGTATAGTAAACATTTACTATTTTAATATTTTAAAAATAACTATTAATTTTATCTAAGTAAGACAAGTATATAATTCATAACATTATTATTTGCATTATTTAAAAATAATACTTTAGTAAGTTAACTATAGTTTTTTTTTTTAAATTATAAATATTTAAAACTATTAGTCAGAAACTGAACTATTATACAATTTTATATTAATTGCTAACTATAAATAATTTTAAATTGTAACAATACGTTAATAACAATGTTAACAATATGTTTATTGTTAATTGAAAACAGTATTTTTGTAAATAAAAATAACGTATTAAATGTATTTTTTGCTGATAATTAGATTATATTATGGCTGTTTGCAGTTAATGGTTGTGGATAGACATTGATTTAGGCACTACATCTTTCATCTGTGATAGTTTAGTATTTACAACTGTAAAATCATTTTAAGAGGACGCTACATGGCAATTTGTTGTTTTTATCTTACACACATACAATTTATGTTCACAATAACACATTTTACTCTGTAATTTCTAAAATTGGAGTAAATTTACCCCTTACAAAACTTAAGTGTAAGAATATTATCTAGGGCATCTCTGAGGATTTTATTGATATTAATATTTTTAGATAAGTTATGATCATTTTAAAATATTCAAAAAATTTACAGTTTGAAAATGTTCATAACATCCTTCTAAATAAAAATATCAATAAAAGCCTCTGAGATATCTTAGAGAATAATTTTATCCTTAAATTTTAAAATAGGTAAATTCACTCCAACTTTAGAAATTATGGAGTAAAATGTATTATTGTGAACGTACAATTTGCCATGTACGTTTGTAAGATGGAGACAACAAATGCCCCTGTGGCGTTCTCTAATATCATATTTTTAAAATGTGGAATAAGTCTGATACCATATATTTAACTAAAATATTTAAAACAATATTTTACATCATAAACATAAAATAATATTATATAAAAACAAAGTTATTCGTCCCACTTATAATAAATTATAATATTTTGGTTTAGAGGTTCATCTGGTCGTAAGCAAGTTTATGCAAAGAAGACTGAGAATGGTGATTTACTTTACATGTCTGTTGAAGAACTAGCCATATCACACTATAAAAGTCAAGGATTTATGAATGGTAATAATTATTCAGTTATGTACAGTAATTATATATATATATGTTGCATATAAAATCTATTGAATAAATTATTTATAACATTACACATTTATATTTATAGGATTGCATGACGAGGGCCAGCTTATAAAGTCAATGTTCTTACTATGTTTTTGGGAAATAATATACAGTAGTTATACGCCACATGTTCTCTTCATCAGCCCTTACCAAGATTGCCCGTTGGATTGGAGAACTCGTCATTTCTATAAAATTAGAGAACAACAAATTAAAGTAAATTAAAAACAATTTTTGGATTTAATAGATTTAAAATTATTATTTAAAAGTTAAAATAAAAATAAACTTAGAACCGAATGGCAGAATTGAAACAAATGAATGTTAATCAAATATGTGATATGTTGAAAAAGTGTTGTGATGAATACTATGATACTCAATCTGTAGTAAATTGGAAATATATGAATGTTGATAACTTACCTTTGTGCCGGGTAAGCTCATCACTTTTATAATGTGTTTTTAACCTAACATTTAGTTTTTTGTAACTCTTATTTATTCATTATTGGTTGTAGACATTGTTAGAGTGTGTTGGAATAGAAGTGTTCCTTGCAATTGGAGATCAAATATTGAAAGATGGCAGAATTTATTTGCATGGTATGCCAGACCTGGTTGTTTGGGATGTTTTTAGGCATAAGGTAATATGTTATTAAATTCAAATGATATTTATTTATAAGTATATTGGTCTCAGATTTTATAGCACTAAAATATACTTACTACTTTATATATGTATACGTTATAACACAACTAATCTTGAAGTATTTGTTACATACCATTATAAGCCATTACAAATATACAGTGTGATTCTTTAGTCATTTCACACTCATTATTTTAAAAAGTATAAATATTTTTGAAAACATTTTTTTACATAGTTTCAAATTATTTATGTAATTTATGAGTTATAACTTTATAAGTATTTAAAGTTTAGGTTAAAGTTGATTCCAAGTATAAAATTGTATCTGTTGCATATTTTTAACATTTGAAATTTTTAATGCTATTTCTTAAGTTTTGATACTAGTTTCATTTTTAAATATT